>PVKE010018037.1:0-30020 GCA_004027555.1 Craseonycteris thonglongyai
ACACACACATATAGATAAAGCATATTCTAGAAAATTAATATTTTCCAAAGTGCAAAATATTTTCTCAGTATTAAAATTCAGGTTGATAATAATCCTACAATTATGGATTAATTAGAAAATATGTGGTAAGTGTTTGGTTCTGATTCAAATATTTCAATGCTCTAAAAGTACATTCAGAATTTAAAATTGGAATAAATTATAGTCTGAAATAAAGAATATATTACATGCTTCAAGAGAATTTTCCACACAATTTCTAAAATAGAAGGCATAGACAACCTTTCCAAATTGCTATAAATATATTCTTAGGCAGAACAGTATATGGAATGTCAGTATTATGCTTCATACCTAATATGAAATAATTTAAATTGTACATAATATTGCAGGTCTTTTTAATTCACATGTATTAAGTTCTTATGTCCTGACATATGATAGTATATAGATATATGATAGTATATAATACAACATAACATGCCATTACTAATTGAAATTTTGTTGGCATTTAATGATATAAATTATGCTATACAATATATTTAAAACTATAGCAGAAACTTTTTTGTGTATTTGAAGTCCTTGGTGAGGAGAAATTGTGACTGGTTGAGGGCACAGTGGTGGCAGTGGATGTATCTTAGATGTTGACAGTATTCTATCTCTTGTTCTGGGTTGTGATATCACGGCTGTGTAATCTTTGTAAAAATTCTTTGAAATGCAAAGTTACAAATTCTTATATATTTCCCTATTGAGATTAGCCTAGGAGTTTCTTAGGACCAGCCGGCCATGCTGGGAACTTCTAATCATCTTTAGTCTCACTGTCTCTAATAGGAGTATGTATACACAGTCAAGGAGCTAAAATATTTAAAATAATTATCTAACATCTAAATAGATATCTAACATTATCTAACAAGAGCACACACACACAATAACACATAAATAGCAGAAGAAAAACAAACAAACAAACAAACAATTGTTTGAAAAAGAGGCCGTATAAGAAAAATTTCCAAAATACACATACTCAGAAATATGGGTATAAGAAAAGCTGAATACATTAGCTAACAAAAACCAGGATTTTCTTCAAAATAAGATCGCTCAGAGAATAAAAACATACAATTAATAATGATCAACTCTGTAAGAAGTTTGAAGATAAAGGGGAAGGAACCTACCAAAATGGTAAACAAAATACAAGTAGATGAAAATAGGGACAGAAAGATAAAACAATTGGTGGGAATTGGTGGATCAGTCTGGGAGTTCCATTAACTAAATGACAAGAGTTCTATGAAGAAAGAACAATAAAAATAAAGTGTGGGAACTCAATTAAGAAATAAAGCAAAATAATTTTACAAATTAAAAGATATGAGTTTTTGGATTAAAAGGATACACTATGAAAAAGTACAGTGGATAAAAAATATGAAAAGAAAAGAAAGAAAGAAAGAAAGAAAGAAAGAAAGAAAGAAAGAAAGGAGAAACTGGGGATAAAAAAGATCATTCTAAATACTTTAAGGGATAATAGTGAAACCAAAGAGAGGTTTTTCATATTAAATATCAGAACAACAAGTGATCATGGAAGTTAGTAAATTGGTTAACAATGTCAAAAAGAAAATCTATTATCTACCATGAATTTTACACATCATCAAATTAGCACTTAAATGTAAGGATAAAGTAAAGATCACTTCAGATATTCAATGTCTCAAAAAATTTAATTCCACGCACCCTTTACCAGAAAATTACTAGAATAGGTATGCAATCACATTAAGGAACCAATCTAGAAAGCAGGAGACATGGGATCCAGGAAAAAAGCGTTTAAGCAAAAACAGATATGTGAACAGAATTATTGAAATAATTGCAGTGATGGGGGTCTCTGGAACTCAGATGTGTAGCAGGCCCAATGACAAACCACACCAGTCTGATAAGGTTAGGAAAGGCTCTTGGGAGAAACTTATTCATAATGGTGACACAGAAACACACATATTGCAGGCATGCAGGCAAATATATATATATACATATATATATATATTTGGGAGCTTTAATGTCAAATTAGAAATAAATGAGTAAAACTCTAAACCTATGTGGCGAAAACTTCTTATTTTCTCAAAAAAAAAATGTTTCTCAAATTACTTGTCATAATATAGTACCCTGATCACATGTTGACAAACAATAAGATGATATGAAGATAACATACTTTATTTTTTCACAATGGAGAGCCAATTATCTATTGATGAAATAATTGTACTTACCTTTGAAATATCAAAAGATGCAATATAAGTACATTTTTTTTAGAGAGAGATGGAGGCACATGCAGGTAAAATTTAAACTAGAGATGATAAGAAAATTTTAGTTTTCTGGCAACAATTTTCATAATTTATTTTTTTTAACTCATGATATGAACATGCATAACTTTGATAGATTTTAAAAATAATAATACTTACACATATTAGAAATCATGAGACTTTTCAGATCAGTTTCTTCATTTATAAGAGAAGGCAGATGACACTTAAAATAGCTCATTTTGGGGGAAAGAATATAATGGCAAAGCCAAGATAATGATGGGAGCCTTTGGATTACACACAGGTGCCCTTGTCCTAAAAAAGCATCCCTTTGCCCAAGAAAAACTGTCAGAAATATGTTTCCAGATAGGTGTGTGATTACTGAAAACTTTATTCCTTTATTAACATGAAATATGAGTCACTCAAATTTACTCTATGATGTATTTCAAATACATTCTGTTTACACCTTAAAATTAACAGTGTAACAGCCACACAGATTCATTCATCTTATCCTGAGTAGTACATCTTGTGAAATTCATGAGGAGGAACACTCTACGGCTCAAGTTTGCTCTTTAATACAGAATTCTCTAACCTTTCTAATTTCAAGTTGGTTGTAACAAATCACTGAGGAGCCCTTTGTGGAAAGATGCAAATGTGTGCACTCACACAGAACTTCTATTACACTCTCTGTTCAGAGTTTTATTCAAATCTTTCCTTTGAAGATTGATGTTTCAGGTGGTAAAATGTAATCTCTGCTTTCCTGGACAAATAGATCCTTCTGGGGATACTGCTTACTCTCAATCCTGTAGTATCACCTTTGGTGGTCTTTCTCAATTGAGGACTGGCGAACTACAGACCTGTGGGTATGTCTGGATTCACTGAAGATAAACAACAGAATAAAATGTTTCATTTATACATGTTTACCTTGAGTGTCAATTCCCAATGTAATGAATACAACAGAGGCAATCATAATCTAATATTTTCAAGAGAGCTTTCTGGGATACCCCCTGAATTTAAAGTTTTGTTTAAATGTGTCTTATATCAGCAATCAGAAGCTCTGAATAAGAGGGGGCGGGGGGAAGGCTTGAAAACTGCAAATCAAATGATTTGATTCAAGTATAAACATACAGCGTATAAGCTTCTATAAGGAGGTAGCATGTTTTTAACCATTATCAGTTTTTTCAATATTGACCTTTCCAGATATATTTTTTGAAAAATTTTTTTCCCTCCTATCTACAACTGAGCCATCAATCCCTTAATGTGTACCTAACTACAGTTCTTAACTTTACCATATGTAACTAATCTCTACCCTGCTGTAATTCCTGGTGTATGGTCTCACTGGGCAGAATGTGAATCCCTCTGTATTGTTCTTATGGGTGTGATTATTACTTTAGTGCCTCACGATTGTTTCCCAGGGCTCTATGTGTCACCATATGGATGCAAGAACTGGAATCAGCCAAAAAAATTACAACACAGGAGGCATAAAAACCCTGTTCCTCAAATGACAGTCCCAGTAATATGAAGAAAAATTATCCTCAGTAGTCCATTGTTTTACTAACTTCTTTCTTATCATCAGACCTGGACAGCTTATAAAGCAGATCACCCGGAAACTGCCATATTGAAAACGTGTACTTACCTGTAGACAATCTCACTGTCTACCCAGGGAGATGGTTCAGACTTTTGAATGTATTAGCCTCCACTACTCCCAAGTACCTCCACATGAGCAGAGGAACCCTGTCATCTCCCATAGTATAATTCTTAAGTTTGAGTTACTCATTAAAAATATCAAAGGTGGAAGAGTTGAGAAAGGTAATTGATCTACAGAATGATCTGATAGTCAGCTTTGGCTTGGGTGTTACAGATCATTCCTAACAGGCTTGGTCTAAATAAGTCCAATTTCCTGGTAAGTTTCCTCATCTTGATGACGTGAAGCAGATGTGTTTCACTCTTTTCAGTAGTTGACCCTTTAATCACACACATATTCATTCATTAAACAAATATTTCTATGTGCCCACATGTGTTCTTTATATTTTAGAATGTTAGAGTGGTTTTAACACTAAACAAAAACTGGGAAACGTCATATTCTCATGAAGCTTGCATTCTTTTGGTGCAAGAGAAAAAACAAACAAGAAAAAAAACCATATTTTGACAGAAGATCATATGTACTAAGTGCTAAAAATATTAATCAGGGCAGAGAGAGAGGATGTACTGAGAATGGACTGCATTTCTACACAGGGGTCTGAGGAATCTCATATGAAGGTGACCGTGAGAACAGAGAGCAAGCTTTGAGCAAATTAGTAATTTACAGAGGAGCCAATAAATGAACAAGCACTAAGGTCCTCAGATTTCTTATCAGGCTTGAGGCTAACAGAGGAAGGCAATGCACAGTATGAGCATGCAAACTGAATCCCATACAATGAAGGAATTTGTAGGGCATGCTACATGCTTTGGCTTCTACTGTGTGTGAAACGGAAACCACTGGAGGATTTTCAGCCTAGCAGTAACGTGGTCTGACCTCAGGTTTAACAGAATTATGCTGACTGCGGTGTTCAGAAGAGATTGAAGAGGAGCAATGATGTAAAAAAGGAGAGCAGTTAGAAAGGGATGGTAATAGCCAGGGACTTCTGCATTAACCAAGAGGCTACTACACTAATATATTAATGAGAAGCTACTGCAATAATTACGGACTACTGCAGTAATTAGGAATTACTGCAATCATCAGGAGGCCACTTAAATAATCATGGGTTACTTCAACAATCAAGAAGCTACTGCAATAATGAGCGGCCATTGCAATAATGAGGGGCTCCTGCAATCACAAAGAAGGTCCTACTATTACAGTCATCAGGGCTATTTTGCTAATCAGGAGGCTACTTTGATAATCAAATGCCACATGATACTGTCTGGACAGGGCGTTATAGCAGAGAAAGTGAGCAATGGTGAGATTCAGGCTTCATTTGAAAATAGGTCCTACAGGATTTCTGGACAGATGGCACACAAAACGTAAAAGAAAAGGAAAAAATAATACCAAGGAGTTTTCTGCATCTGCTTGCTTTTGCTAATCAGAAGATGGAGTTGCTGGCTACTGAGATGAAGACTATAGGTGAAGCCAGTTTGGGGAAGTTACATCAGAATTTTAATCCTGGGTATGGAATGTTTGCAGGGCCTCCCCCCTCCCCCCAATGTATTCTAAATGTTACTAGGTACGTGCAGTTCTTCAGAAAAACTTATTTTTACTTAGAAATATGTTTCTCTTCATCTTTTAAAAATGTTGGTTTTTTTATCCTACTGAAAACAAATATTTCATCTTTACTTCAACCTTTCTCAAATTTGTTGGAAGATATAAATGGCTATGGGTGTTGTGTGTTTTGAGATTCGTAATTACTAGGAGTAACCTGTAGAAATAAAATTCTGTGAAACAAAAAAATGTGATGTATATATATATATATACAATGTAAGAGTAGTCAGAATATCTTTAATGAAGAACTCTTAAAGGCCAGGAAATGTACTGGTGTTTCTCATAAATATCTGTTTTCCTAATCATCAAAAAATATAGCAAAAAATAATTAGTAGAGCAAAATTTCAGATGATAGCGTTTTTTTTGCATAAAGTAATTCTCACTGTTTCTCCTTCATTCTCCCTCTCTTAGAAAAGAAGACATTACGTGTTTTTAGATTATGCATTCTACTCACTGTAAGAATCCAAAAAAAACTCATATTAAGAAATTTTGCAGTAAATTGACCAAAACAGTTGGACTTTTGGATCTTAAATGCTTTCTTTTGTCCTGTCTACTCAACCACATTCAGTAAATACGAAGATGATTTCTAGCAGCAAAACATGCATGTATACATGAGTACTAAGGTAAGAGTTGCTCTAACGCATGGATATTACAGATGGGTATACAATAGTTCCAAGTAACCTCTGAGAAGAAACAGTTAAAACAAAAAAGTGAAACTAACAGCCAGCATATATAGGACAAATGGCTCAACATCACTAGCAATTAGGGAGATGCAAATTAAAACCACAATGAGATACCACCTCACACCTGTTGAAATGGCTATAACCAAAAAGACAAGAAGTAACAAGTGTTGGAGAGGCTGTGGAGAAAAAGGAACCCTCATACCCTGCTGGTAGGAATGTAAATTGGTACAACCACTGTGGAAGGTAGTATGGAGATTCCTCAAAAAATGAGAAATGGAATTGTCATACAAACCAGCAATCTGTCTATCTACCCAAAAAACTTGAAAACCTCAATTTGCAAAGACATATGTATCCCCGATGTTCATCACAGCACTGTTCATGGTGGCCAAGTGGTGGAAGCAACCAAAGTGTCCTTTGATAAATAACTGGATAAAGAAGTTGTGATAGATTTAAACAATGGAATACTACTCAGTGATAAGAAAAGATGAAATACAGCCATTTGTAACAGCATGGATGAACCTTGAAACCATCATATTAAGCGAAGTTGGTAAGACTGAAAAGATCAAGAAACATGTGGCTTCACTTGTAGGTGGAATATAAAACTGAAAGTAACAAAATGTTTTCCATGCTATCTGCTATAACAAAAAAACAAACACACACAAAAAAAACTTAAATATCAAAATATCCTAGAAAGACACATTTAGTTGAAAAGTTTGTATTAAACATGTAATAATTGGTATTTACATTTGTGATGGACACAGTAATGCTGACAAATACTAATGCTAAAGTTACTACTTGGCCAGTAGGAAACATCAGATATTAAAAGGGTTTGTAAAACAGAAAAAAACAATGTGGACATTTACTAGGTATACAAATAATTTTTCCCCCCATGGGAACTCTAGTTATAGTTATAATCAGACATAACTGAAATGGCCCCAAAGAACCCCATACTATTTTATTTTATCCTAAAAAAACTCACCAATCTACCTATCTTGTAGAGTGTTGTTTCTAAATAAAATAAGTGATGTAATTTCCTGTATTATTTTAAACGTTGATCCATTCAAAATATTCTTAAACAAGAAAGAGACAGTTACTGGATCTGAACTCCTTTGGTTTTCTGATTTGCTCTTTCATAAATATAAAGACAGATTTGTAAAAATCACTCAGCTGTTTACTTTGAAAAATACTTTGAACAAATAGATGTTAAACTAAAAGATACATTGTGGAACATAAATATGCAATATAGTATAATTGTAAATGCACTTATTACATATAAAAGAGTTACTGCTACCCCATATAGCACTGTTGCCTTTGACTATTAACACTCAAGGAAAGGCCAGCCATATTCAAAGACCCCTGGGGACTCCAGTACAATTAAGATGACTCTTTCACAAGCTTGTCTCTTAAGATATAACGGAAATGCAAATTTACTTAGAGTACATTACTTAAACGGGCTATTGCTTGTGATTTGAACTTTCCAATACCATTATTATGTTTGCTAAATTAGTTAATGTCTTTTATGTTTGTTGCTGTGCAGAATAGCATGAAGATGTCCAATCCAGAAAGAATAATTATTAAATATGAACTCAGACACTTGCTTAATGGAGCTTTATCTTTTATTTGATGATTCATATTATGTATGTGATATGTACAGTCTGGTTCATTTAATAGATTAACGGAAAGTTAAATCTACCTTTGGTCTTACATTAGCAATAAGACTTTGCTGGCTAGAGTGTACTGCTTGTTTAATTACATAGTGACTCAGTAGCACAAGCTGCTGCCACAAAGCCAACTCTTCACGTGGAGTAACAAATGAAACACCATAATCTTAACAAGATTATCATAATAAAGAGTCATCAGAGAAATTAAAGTTATCTTCTTTAATTATGAGATTATAACCCCATTAACTCCTCTGCATGAAAAGTGGGAATTAGGGAATTGGAAAGGAGAATCCAGAGACAGCAATTAAAACTCCAGAGCAAATTAAAGGGAGGGTGGGGAAAAACATCCTACAAGGATTCAGATATTGCAGGTAATTTATTTAGTAGTACATGTTTATGGTAGATTGCAATTTCCAAACTAACCACAAGAACCATTCTATTTGGGCTTTGATTTTTTTTTTTTCTTTTCCAGATTGCCTAAACAAGCAACACTGAAAGCCAGAAAATTAAAAAGACCCTTATTTAAATATGCCTAGAGCTGTGAATTAATTATGACCTAAATAAGTTATTAGAACAATATTGTCACTGATGCATTATTTATGGATAGTTGTCGAAAAGTTTGTAACCACAAAAGTACTGAAGTGACATTTCCAAAGACATTAACATGAAAATGAGAAGAATTTAAAGAGAAAAAAATTATTCAACGTACGTCTTACTAAGATAGTCTTCAATAATGTATGCAGCAAGTACTTTTTTTTACTTCTAATATATACATATAATATTCATAGGCCTGCTCTAAAGCATTTTCAAATTAAGTTTGCATGTATAAATGAAAAAGTAGACACTCAGTGATAGTAAAATTTATATGATAACAAACTTACATTCAGGCATTGTTACCACATGCACAATAAATGCACTAAGAACAAAATATCCTTCAAAGTTGTTATAGACCATGCAAGTTTTGAAATAAATATTTATCCAATTTCTTAGTGTCATACTAATATTTTATATTTTGGACATTCCAAAATAATCATATTAAATTTTAGTTGATCTGTACCTTTTGAAGATTAAGTAAAACAGAAAACAAGAACATTATATTCAGTGAAGCGTGTTATTAAATTTCAATATAGCAGCAATCTCAGTTGTTTACATTGTAAAAAAGATAACATTATGCTATTATGAAGAGATTTAACTTTAGCTTCTGATGAAAGATTTTACAGAAATATTCCTTTAAATAATTCAGAAAAAAACAGTAGCTACTGCTATAATCATTGAAAGATAGGGCATATACAAGTAAAGATGAGTCAATAAGACACTTATTTTTGTATTCAATCTCAAACATTAAATGGTCAACTAGAAACTTTGTGTGATCCATTACGTGTGCTGTGTATATTAAGAAGTGAAATGCAATCATAGTTCTGCAGGGTCCCTCAAGCAGCCAAAAAGAAAAATAGTTATTCTTGTTAACATACATGATAGTACTGTTTACTTCAAATTTTGTTGTCCTTTCCCCTAATATCAGTAAGAGGGTACACTAAAGTCAAGAAGTCAGTAATTAATTTCTATTTTGTATCTTCAGATTCACAGACTTCACCAGTTGATTAACATTTCCAGAAAAGGCAAGATATGATAGTCTCTTAAGTTATTTCATTCCACAAATTATGGAAATATCCCTGGGGATGGAAAGGTTTCTTTCCCTTTGGATTTACTTTGAGGTATTTTTCAAAGGTTATTTTTATCATATGAGATTGTTTTGTTTCTACTAGCATCTTTGCTGATTTCCCATTTAATATCCATCCCATCTTTCAATTTAACTCAGAGAAATTCAGCCAACCTTTGTGCCTACTCATTATTGAAAAGCAAGAGATATACAGTATGGGTAATTCTTGGTTCATCTAAGCCAGTTATGGGGTTGCATTCATTACCAATGATTGGTTTACTGACTAGTTTTAGTTATGAAGATGTGAAGTCAGCTGTGATGGCCAAGACCTAGAAAATATTTCCTTAATTTTAAGGTGATGGAGGTATGGAACTGAAAGATATAATCACCTTGAAACAAAATGAGTACAGTAAGGTAGTAGAAAGAAAGGAGGTGAAGACCCTGTGTCCTTGAAGCCATCATTGTACTACTGATCCCTACCTGCAACTTCCTGTCATATGAAAAATCTGGGGGAAGCTGGGATGGCTCAGTGGGTTCAGTTCTCTCTCTGTCTCTGTATCTCTCTCTCTCTCTCTCTGTCAAAACAATAAAAATAAAATAAAATAAAATATTTTTTAAAAAATTAAAAAAAAAATCTATTATTTAATACATTTTGAACCAGATCATTCAATGGGTCCATGACCTTGTAAATGTTGCAAATATTAATAAAAAGGGAGCATGGAAGTGATAACTGCAATGAATTAGAACCTAGATAAACTATCTATTAATCATATGATATCTTTGAAATATATAATGTACAAAAAATAACCAACCTCTGAAAGAAAAAAAATGAGATTTTATTTTAGGTAGTTCCTATGTCATTCTTTTCCCTCCCAGTAGCTAGAATAACACGAAATTGCTTATAAAATACTGTAATATTTTAGAAGATATTAATGTTCTCTTGGGGTTTATGATGTTCTTTAAACAATATAGCACTGTTATTTTATCTTACCAAACACACTTGCAAGGACAAAGACTCTGAAATATGCTCCACCTCTGTGTCCACCATTGCAGATAATTATTCCAAGTGGCCATTTTTTAACTAATCACATAAAAGAAAAAAAAATTGACTTATAAATCCCTGAAGATATATCTGGATAAAAAGCATAGCAAATGGAACTTCAATACACTTTATTTAAATTTCTAATTATGGAAGAGTCTTTTTCCATTCTTCTTAAAAAGTGATTTAACATTAATATATGTCTATATTTAAAGTATTTATAGAAGGTCCCATTCAATTCCACTTTACTCAATTCACAGAATTAATTTTTATAGCAATAATTTTAAACAGATGTATAAGCAAATAAATTTTGAATCTAAGATTTGATCCTTAAGTGTGAAAGGTCACACTGAGGAGAATACTTATAGGTGTACCTTAGTCCTGGACAGTGCAGGATTGATAATACATTTACAGTAATTTCCTCAGTAGCAGCCCAACGGGGGAGGATAAGATCTCTAATCTTGCTGTTCACCCTTCTGTTACTAGCATCTTAATCTTAATAATAATCCATATTTTATTCCATGAGCATTTATTGAATGTCAGTTATGTGTCAGACATTGGTTTAAAAACAAACACCGGGGAAAGCCGGGACGGCTCAGCGGGTTGAGCGCTCGCTTTGAGGCCACGAGGACTGAGGATCGAATCCCGGCTCCGGCCCAGGCAGGACCCACATGCTGAACTGGGGAGTTCCCACAGTTCAGTTCTCTAGCTGTCTCTGTCTCTGTCTCTCTTTCTATCTGTCAAAAGTAAAATAGAAATAAATATGCACTGAAGATAAAAAATAATTACTCTCTATAAATATAAAAAGATATTAAAAAAACAAACAAACAAAAAAACAAACACCAAGGATGGAAAGACCTTGCTTCTTCTAGCAGAGTTTGTATTATCACTATGTGACATTACAACACTAAAACCATGGACCCAGTACAAAGGCAAGAGCAAGTGGCTTCAAAGAGGAAGAGCCAGGAAAGGCTCCATAGAGGAGCTAACTCTTGAGCTAGGTACTTAATGATAAAGAAGAGGTGCTAAAGTGACAAGAGGGAAGGATCAATCCAAGTAAAGAAAGTAGCGGGATCATATTTGTAAAGAATGATTTTTCATAAACATTTGGAAGAACTATAAGCATGCAACAAAATAAAGCCTTTAACAATAGATTGATTCTTGTTATATTACTATTTGAAAAACATTTTAAAAGAAGTAGCTAAGTAGATTTAAAGCAATGGCTCTGCTAGCTTTCAGCATGTCAGTTAAGAAGGTTAATTTTTACTATTTTTGAAATGAACACATTATATATGGGTCACACTTCTTTTATTATACTATCTGAGGGGAAATTTTATATACACACACACATGTGTGTGTGTGTGTTGTGTGTATATATATATATATATATTTTTTTTTTTTATGGATTAGAGTAAGAACTACCACAATCAAGAAACTTGTGTATTCTTCCTATCTGAGCATAGCTAATAAAACACAAAAGGGTATACAACACCAAGAGGAATAGTTTAAGCTTCTTTCCTCATATTCATATTTTTTGCTTTGTTTCAGTCATTTATCCATTTTGCAGTTTGAAAAAAGTTTTCTTAAACTGCATTACCATATCAACTAAATTGTGAGCTTCTTATACAGGGTTACTCATGTTTATACCCTTTGCAAGAAGCAATCACACTACTTTAAGTATAATTGCTGTTCAACAAATGTTTATTCAATTGAATTTCTTGCTGCTCCAAAACATAGTCTGCTCTTGTGTCTATGCACAAAACTGTTAAATCAATACATAGAGCTATTGTGCTATATTTTATAGCTTTAAAGTACGGTACAATAGATCATTCATAAAAGACAGATTTAATAGTTTTATACATATAGTAATATAGTTCTTTAAACTCAGAAAAGAGAACCTATATCACAGAAGTTAAAGGAAAAACATATATTGACAGCATTTATATTTATCCCATCAATTAAAACTTATCATAACAATTAAAAAAAATTTGTATTGTAAAACATTTAATGTGTAATTTTTAGGTTGTACTATAACTTAATTATTCTATTTTTTATATGCCCAGGATCATTTCACTAATTATGTTTGTACTTGGCTTATATATTTTATTGATGTGGCCTCTTTCCCCCCCAAATTGTTAAACATCAGTAGGTACATTATTTTAATTTTATTCTAGGATAAAAATTTATTCACCTGTCCCTATTCCATTATATGTCTCCAAAAATGATAGATGTTTAAGTTTACTTTTAAAATTAAAATTATAACAACTTCAATAATCATTGCATTAAGTCAATTCCTTTTTTCCCTAGAGAATTCAAATTTATTGGTTTTCCCTCTGACTTACAAAAACATTTACTGCCAACATATGTTAAAATATACCTTCTCTCTCATATGTAATCTTCCATTCCTCTTGGGCTTAGACTTGTGGTAAGAGCTAAATCTACATTTGCATAGCTGAGTTGGGGTTATGTCTAACTGAGCTGGTAAAGTTCTTTCAGTATCTTCCAAATGCAAAAATATAAAATCCATTAAACATCCCACCTTCTCTAAGTTCCAAAGAATCATCATAACACACATATATCACAATATTAACATTGTACCAAGCACAACTAGGAAATACAAAGATGTCTTCTAATTAAATAAGACCTCTGCTTACAATTTTTAGGTGAAATATGCTCCCGTCAATGTTACAATATTGAATCCGACTGCTATTAAAATCCATACATCTTACCTGAGAGATAGTGTTGCAAAAATGAAGAGTACGTTAAAAAGCAGAGATTAAATTTCCTGGAATTCAATACATTCATACCAGTTGTTAATACTGCATCATACATTTAATGAATTAATCAGAAAAACTATACCAACAGATGGTGGTTTGACCAACATACATATGTCGGGCTAAAATGCAAGTTTGCAATGAAATACACTTGGCCTGTTTTCAGTATATGGATTCAGAAACACTTATTTATTCAAGCACAGATTAGATGTTTATGATGAGTATACCTCTGGTCCACTGGATCTCCTAAGGCATCACATAAATCTTAAACATTGGACTTACCCCTATGTCTGTATGCCCTGTTTCGTCCTGTCTTCTTACAAAAACACTATTTTGATCACAGGAGCACTGAGGAACATGAGAAGCAGAAAAACTTAGGAGTTCTTTATAGCATATATGCCACTCATATATATATATATATATATATATAATATATATAATATATATATTATATATATCTATTATAAATGTAAATTTCATTTACTTTTATATTGATAAAATCCACATTAAATGCAATAGATGAGCCATTATTCTTACTATATCATTTTTACAACTATGATTAAAGAATTAAGTTAAAGCAGGATAGCAAACCTAAATTACACACCAATGCAAAATACTAATGTGGAAATTTTTTCATATTTTAAGGCAATCATTCTTGATCATTTGAAGGAGGAAATCTAGGAAGCTAGGAAGAAAAGAGGAAAGGAAGAGAGGGAGAGAGGAAACAACATCTGCTGATGGAACTTACAGAAAAAAGTAAGTATATTTCTGAAGAAGAAAGAGAAGTACTTTTGGAATTAGAAAAATTTGCTTTTAATGCTTTGATATTAGCTATTACCTAAATGTTTAATACTTGTAAGAGTAGTTTCAATCTGTTCTGAAAAAATACAAACATAGTATCTAGTCAAACAAGAATCTTTTTTCACATTCAGGAAAAAAAAAAATCAATTTTCCCTAACTTCAATACTGACTACGTACCTTCATTCAATTTGCCAATGGAATTTAGGGTGAGGATGAAATAAATGAACAAAAACTCTACACACACACACACACACACACACATTTCCTTTTTGTATAGGTATGAAATCAGTTTAGAACATACATTTCTCAATGTGACTAAATGAAGTTTGATTTATCTCTTATTTATAGTACTGCTTTTCATTTTCTTATCATTTTCTGAGTTGTCCCATAATATCTATGTTTATGTTTCTTACTCAAAGTAAAAACAATATGCCATTGCCTTCGCTGTATTTATTGTACATGTACTGTTTTATTTTTAATGTTTGTCTGTACTTATTCTCTCTTCTTTCCTGAGATATCGTCATACTAAGTTACCTGTTCTGTTATATATTATTTTCATTATATACAGAATATCCTAATATATATATATATAATGTTCCACTATATATAATATGAAATACAATATTTTGCATTCCATAACACTTTGTTTTCTTTCTGCTTTTAATCTTATTAAATGTCTTAATTTGGAGGAGATGAATTTATATTTATTATCGTCATAAGACAAAATGTGGCTTGTTTACCCTAAGTGAGAAGTAGGTCTCGTCACATTGAATACCTGAAGCACGGCATAAATAGGCACAATTAAAAGATAATCAGAATGATACTTCTCATAATTTGAGATTCTTGAGAAGATTTATAAATGATAAAATGGGTTCATTGTCTCTGAATTTTCACGGGTTACAAGTCTGTCAAAGAATTGCATTGGCATAGGTGTAAGGTGAATGTTTAAATTTGTTAAGAAATTTGGGACACAATTTTAACTCTAAGGACACTATGAATAACAATTCTGAGAAAGTGTGTTTTTTAAAAGAGCAAAAAAAAAAGCTTTCTGATTTCATATTTCACTAAAAATTTTTTTTTTACTTTTTTATTATTAAATTTATTGGGATGATAATGGTAGATAACAATTACATTGTTTCCAGGTGTACAATTCTACATTACGTTGTCTATGCATTACATTTTGTGCTCACCACTCAGGATCAGCTCTCTTTCCATCACCATATTTTTGATGCCCATGGAAACAACCAAAGTTTCCTTAGATCGATGACCAGATAAAGAAGTTGTAGGGGAAGCCGGGATGGCTCAGTGGGTTGGGCACTCACTTTGCAGCGCCGGGGACCGAGGATCGAGTCCCGGCCCCGGCCCGTGCGGAACCATATGCTGCACTGGGAGCTCCCCCAGTTCAGTTCTCTCTCTGTCTCTGTATCTCTCTCCCTCTATCTCTCCTCTGTCAAAATAAATAAATAAATAAAAATATATATTTAAAAAAAAGAAGTTGTAGTATATTTATAGAAAAGGATAATTTCAAATGCAGCCAACTTCCACTAACCAATCACACAAATAAATAGAGAATAATATTATTTAATAATTAAGAAATGTAACCCATTTGAGTAGGCGTTATTTTCTACTTTACAATTGATGCATTACCTTTACAGATTCATAATAACATTCTTCAAAGTCCTTTAATGTTTATTTTTCATTTTAAATGATATTATCACAAAAATATTATTGTACAGTGCTTATAAGTTAAGACCCTCTATTCTGGCTTGAGAATAAAAAAAACAAAACAAAAATAACCCATTATCAAAATGTTCACATGACCAAAAATAATAGAAAAATGCTATCTCAAGACACAAATTGCTAAGTGTATTTGAATATTATGTTTTTAGCAGATTATTTGGTTATTTAATATGTTAGTAGTGAGAATGGAGGCTGGCAAGTGTGGATGGATGAGAAAAAATATATACAAGTTAGATTAATTTGTAAGATTTAGAACCAGCAAGCAAGAATCATATTGATGAGCTATTTCTTGGTTCTCAACTCAAAGAAAGTATAAAGTGAGAGTTTATTTTAACGGTATGTCAAGAGTATCATCATATAAACTTTGCACAAACTCAACCAAGAATGCAAAAGCGTTCAAGATATTTGATAATTCTCAATTTAAGCAAACATTCTACATGACCAAAATAGGAATCATTAAATAAGTATAAAATAAATAAAGTAGGGTAGTGAAATATAATAACCTCAAAGTATTATATTTATTGAAATAAAATGATCTACTTTTAAATTTCAGTTATCCCAAAGTCAATCACTCTAATTTAAAAAAAGTTAACAGTATTTTATTTTAATGTGTGGACAAATTTACCTTTTCCTAATTTCAACTTGAATATGACAAGATTTATTCCCCATGTAATTTGTATTTTTCTTTAAGTCACAGATATGAATTTGTGGTGAACCCATAAAGCCATGTGACTTTAACACTGGCATTATTATTTAGGGAGGAAATAAAAGCAAAAGTTATCTGAGCAATGGCTTATCACAATTAGTGTCTTCTGCCACTTTGCACAAGGCTTTATACATTTCAGCAGAGATCAAAACCAAAAACTGTCAGATTGTTAATATCCTGCCAAGTAAAAACCTTGGCTTACCCATAGAAAGAGCTTTCTGTGCATGGATTCACAAGCTTTGATAACAAGTGACATGCTACAGTTCATAATAAAATGATAATGATTGCCGGGCACGAATGCAACCTGTCAGTACAATAGCCACTTGAAGATTAAACAGCGTCTATAACTACAAGAAAGTACTTCAGACACTGAACATTTTGGTCTTTTTCAGAAAACTGCCCTACCTCTTAATAAACAGAAAAGTTCAACAATTTTCTGTTTATAAATTAAATCAATGAATGCCATAATTTCTGAAAACCAGCCATGCGTGCTCTTGCTGTGAGATGGATACTGAAAAGAAAATAACATTAAGTTCTGTATTGAAATTCCCTACATAGATAATACTGTTTGTCATGCTCTACCAACATGAATATGCTCAGACAATACACAGAACAAGTGGCTCCAAAAATAGTAGCATAATCTGAAAATATAATCTGATTTCAAAAGGGCCAGGCAATTTCATAGATGGTTGATCCATAACTGACCACCAAAAGAAACTAGAAATGTCTTATGTGCAAAGTCAGCCTCTGAAGGCTAATATTATAGAAAATATCCATGCCAGAGATAGAATGACATTCCCCAAAAGTTGTAAACCAGTATTTATTCTGCAAATGACATTTGAAGCTCCAAAGTGCAAAGTCCTTGCCTGTGTAACTATTGTCTGCATTGCAATATGGGTGCTCTCTTACATGGTAAAGGCATTGAAGACATATAAGAAAACAAATATTTGCCATGATAAAAGTGATTGATATAGTAAATAAAAATATACAGTGCCAAATGACTATTTTCTCTTTATTTTGCTCTCGCTCTCTCTCTCCTTTTCTCTCTGTGCATGTGTGTGCATGTATGTGTGCGTGAGAGACAGACAGAAAGAGAGAGAGAGTTCAATCAGTTCACTAGGTAAAGTTAAATCTTAGTGTGCCAAGGTTAATCACAATACCTCCCTATCCATGCTCTTTTTCAATGTGAATTTGTTACATCTAATCAATAGATGGAGTGAACATTTGCATGTTCTGTAGTCTAAGTTGATCTATGTGCCCACTTTCACAAATAGCGTCAGGTAACAGTGATACTGTATGGCAGACTCATGCAGGTCTATTTGTCTGCTGGTAAGCGTCCACTATCTGCTCTTGAGAACATTCACTCTAGCATTCTCACTTTTAGAAGCACAAGTCAAGAGGAGCAGCCAAATGAAAATATTCCAGTCAATAGCCTTTAAAGAGCTTCCCTCTAGCAGCATTTTAGCTGGCCAGCATTGCTGAGCCGTGAGACCGCTGGAGCCTCGTCGGATAATCTAGTTACAGAACATGACAGACTTAAAAAAAAGGCCTGCTCTACAGAGCCCACCCAATCCACACATTCATAAGAAATAACAAGTTATTATAATCCATTTCATTTTGACCTTAAGGCATATAATAACACAGAGTGGAACAGTAAGAAAGAAGTCACAGTGCAGATAACTGAAGACAGTTTAGAGATTACCGGTAGAAAGGGAAAAATCTAAACAGGGAGATATTTGTTTTTTTGATGTAAACAATACCAAATGGAATGATGGTACTATCTTAATATCAAGAGAGGATGAGAGAAGATCGGTGTGAAAGACTAGAACAAAGAACACAAGCTACAGGTGAGAGCAGGGTCACAATACGTCAATTTACTTCCTATGAAAGAGAACACAGACTACTATAACAACAAAAATCAGTTCACAGCAATACAGTTTATGCTGTTATGCCTTTATAGTTTATTGTCAGAAATAATCAAATAATTAAATCATTTCAGTAATGATCAAACAAAAATAAAACAATTAGAGAAGTGGAGAGACACTGAAGGATTATCTACTTTCCTAAATTTTAAACCATAGGATTATTGCTATTTGTGGTAAACTCCCAAAGTGTTCACTATTATCCTTATTGATGTAAGAATTACAGATTTATGATATTACTAAGAAATTAATAAAATAGCTTTATATATTAGCCAGGCCTATATATTAAATATGTTCTACATACAGGTACTGTGTGATGACAATAAAGAAAAACAACTAAAAGGGCCACTTAGATAATATTAATAAATTGTTTATAATCATAACCAGATCATAAGAGATTTTATTTATCTTGTTTGCCTTTTAGATTTTAATAGAGATACAACTAACATGCTATACAAATATTAAATGTTCCAGTTAGATGTGTACTGACAAATGCATACATTTTGGTAATACATACACATCTCAAGACATAGGCACTGCACTCATTTATGAAAGTTTCCCCAAGCTCATCCCAAGTCTAACCCCACCCCTCACCCTAACTCAACATTAATTACATAGTAGCATAGATTACATTAGAAAACTAAAATCGGATAGAGTTTCCTATTCCAGAGTCATATAGTTAAAAATAAATGGTATCTATTTTGACTGGCTCTGTTCTCTCAGCAGATTTCTGAGATATATCCAGGCTTTTTGCATCTCAGATGTTTGTCTCACTTGGTGTTGCATAATAGTCTACTGTAAAATACGTACCATAAAGTATTAATTCATTCAATTGGTCGATGGACATTTATCTTCTTTCCAGTTTCTGGCTATTATTCATAAAACCACAGAAACCATTTTTGTACAAACGTTGGAATAGATATATATTTCCATTTCTCCTGTGTAAATGCCACAGAATTAATTGCTAAATTCTGTACATGGTAAATGTATATGGTAAAGAGTATCTTTGATAAAAAAAAAATTGTTAAACTGTTTTACTAAGTGGCTGTCCTATATGATGTGACTACTTATCAAGTTTAATACCTAAATATGTTCAATTTTAGAATTTCTAGCATGTTTGTATAGTGATAATTCATTGTAGTTTTAAGTTTCATGTCCATAACAATTAATTGGGTGAGCTTTCCACATACTTTTTGGTCATTTGTATACCTTTCTTCATTAAGTGTCTAAATCATTTCCCCACATTTTATTGGTATTGCCAAGACTTTGATCCTGGTATTCAAAAACAAAACAAAACAAAAAACAAAAAATGTACACACACACACACACACACACACACACACACATATGAAACATAATTCACTGTGCTGAAATTCCTGGACTTAATGAGAAAAAATAAAAATAAAAGTGATTGTAAGCTGTAGGGCCAAGGAAAAAGAAAAGATGGAAAATAATGTTGAATTGCATTTTTGAGAAATTTTATATGATAATTAAGAGAGGGAGAAGCTTCAGTTTACTAAAACAAAAAGAAATTATATGTCTCCAGTCTCCAGTAAGAAAGGCTGCACCAGTTCAGAGTTTTCCCACATTTATTCACCTATATCTTCTTTTTTTCTTACTAAATGGAATACTCCAAGAAAGCAGGTACTTCGCTTTGCTCTTGCCTTGCTACGGATGCCTAGAAAAGTAACTGGCACAGAATAAACAATAAATACAAAGAATGAGCAGAACCAACTCCTGATTTCTTGGCAATCACTGTGTGAAAAGAAACAACTTGCATGCACAGTGCACGGAAATTATAATACAATGTTACAAACTTAGTACAAGGATGTCATAGGTGAAATGTTAAGTGAAAAGAAAATATTTCAAACATTTTTAAAATGAATGAATAATGCACTTGTAGAAACAAGCATCATTATCATCCTCACAGCAACAATTTTCATTCATGGGCTTCAATTCGGCTTAATTCCCTCATGTGTCCCACATAATACAGTTGGTTCCTGAATGTGATAGCACCTCATGAAGCAAGTTACTCTCGAGATTTCATTCACGAATTTGAAAGATTCTTTCTGAATACCATCTTTCAGCCAGTAACCAGTGATTGTACTGCGCTTGAAGTTGTAGGGTGCTTAAACTAAGTAGATATAGCAATGATTTGCGTCATATTTAAACAGATTTCACTTTTAGGAAGAACAATCACCAAAAGAACTGCACCTTTGCATTTCTAGAGTACTAGAAACATAAATATTAGATTAAAAATCAGTAGATTCAAAATCAGACGACCTGGTTTAACCCATAGCTTTAAAAAGTTTTTAACTTATAAGATGTATATCATTAAATAAGCAGTTGCTTTCTGTTTCCTTACCTGTAAAAAAGATTTAGCAGAAAGAATTTCCAGAGCTTGTGTAATAACAAAAACATAACGTATGTGCAAGCATCTTGTGATCTTTAAAGCACTATAAAAATGGAAGTTATTGTTTCAATTATTCAAAACAGGAACAAGAAAGGTTATTTCTGCATGGCATTCTGGTGTGATAATAAATGAGTAAATTCATTCTGGCATAAGTGGGACAGATTCATTAATACGTTCTGCAGAAGGAATGCATGGTTTCGTAATCAGGATTAAATCTAGGTTTATGACATATAACCTTTAAAGAGGACAAAATAGAAAAAACAATTTCATTGTCTTAATTTTTAAGTAATTATAAACATTAATGCTAACCACCATATATTTAGGAAGAATTTTACTGTCACTATGCAAGAAAAATATTCTATTTTTAACTGAATCATTGAATTAAGAACATTCTGAATTATGATTCTCTACCTTCTGATTAATTTTTAAGTTATTAACAGTAAGAAAATTAATATTTTAATGGCATCTCTCTAATTGGAGACATGTTCTTTATTTTTCATATCAAATTGTTTGGAAAGATTGTTAATAGAAAAACTTAAGTAATAGTGACTATAATTGGTTAGCTAAACTATTTAGGTAAAGAAATAGATAGGCTTAGCTAGATAATTTATTTGAAAATAAACTATGTGTTATAGTTAATTGGTAATATTTTACAAAACTGTGATTCAGCTGTCTTCTGTAAATCAGTATCACATATTTGCAAACCCATTGCTAATGGGGACTTAAAAGGAAAATTAATTATTTGATCCAAATAAGTTTTACATTCAAATTTGTTTTCAATACAATGAAAATTGTAATATAAATTACCAGTAATTTTGATTTTAATTTTGTTTATAAATAGTATAGAGTGTTAGTACTTGTTGACCTGTTATCCTAGAGGAAAGTGTAAAAAATTCTGGCTAAATTTCAATTGTTATAATTACATTATCTTAATTGCTACCCTGAAACCAATTTCAATAGACATGCCCCTATCTTTAAAAATGATGCTGTGTTTTGTGATCATCAGCTCTTCTGGAAGACAAATTATGATAAAAATGGCTGTGTTTAGTCCCTCACTAATCTCTCACTCAAGGTTATGAGCATCAGAAAAATTATTCTTAAATTGATTTTTATGTTGTTTTCAAAAAATAGAACTTTATGAAGTGGAACTATCTTCTTAATTAGAGTCAGATAAATCTTCACCCAAAGGGACAATAAAAAAGACTATGTCTTGACTTGAGAGTCAAGTTCAGATAAAAGGCAGGTAGTAATATTCATTGCTAATGTGCTGTCTGGTATATACTCCTGGATAGTTGGAGCAAAATGCAATGATAAAATCAGAAAGGGATGTTGGTTTTTGTAGTAAACACAGATCACAGCATAAGATCATGAAGGTAATGTTCCCATGGAAAGAAAGATGAAATTTTGGAATTACAAAGATGCACAACATCTGCTCAATGAACTGAGCAGTGTAAGACTAATGTTGTGGCTTCATAGGCAGGGCCTGATTTGTATGCATGCAATCACAGTTTATGGAGAGAAAGGACAAAAATAAATTTATTTTGTCGAACCTTATACTGTCCTGATGAGCTCTACAGTTCAACCTTAATTAAGGCAGCAAAGACTATACTTTTAAAGCAATAGTAAGGTGTTTTATTCTCTTCTGTAGCTTTGCAAAATGAATTTTTTTTTCAAGAGCTACACAGAAAATACAGGTAATTTCCTCTAGAAGGGTTCTCCTATGACTAGATTTATTCTTTACATGGAGATAAAAACTAAGCTCTCCAATCACCATGCATTCTGGGAGCTCCTCCAGGAAGCCAGGGAGTCACCAATACATTCCTCGGTGCAGAGAATTCTTAATAAAATTAGTAAAGTAAACCTCATTAAAAGAGTCAACTGTCCTTCCCACAGACTATATCTTTAAAAAGAAACTCTGTGTTTCTTATTCCAAAACATTTTCTAATTCTAAGTAAAATAGAATAGATATCCATAAATATCGGTAACACCATTGGATTTACATTTCTTCAGATACACTGAGCATAAGCTATTATGATAAGATTTAAATATAATAAAAATACGGGAAGCCGGGATGGCTCAGTGGGTTAAGCGCTCACTTTGCAGTCCCGGGGACTGAGGATCGAATCCTGGCCCCGGCCCATGTGGACCCATATGCTGAACTTGGGAGTGCCCCCAGTTCAGTTCTCACCGGGGTGAGACCCTGGCCCAGTTCCTGCCCTGTGCAGCCCCACTCCCACCTGTGGAATGAAACTATGTGGAAAAACCAATGATGTGCAACTATGGAGACTGTTCTGGGCCCTCCCCCTTCTCTCTGCTGTATCTCTCTCTCTGTCAAAAACAATAAAAATAAATCTTTAAATTTAATAAAAGTTGTTTGGAAGGTGCATCTGGTATACTTTTAATATAATAAAATGTTAAAAGATGTTTTTTTAAGTAAAAAGTTATAAAATTGTCTCCGTGTACATTTATCAATTAGAAAAGTGAATAATTAACTACTATTTTAATGCATAGCTTAGTAAGGGATGAACACTAATACAAATTATCGTGGAAGTTTTAGTACATTTGTGATCAATGTATGGAATTGAAGAGTGTTCTACAGAAATGTTTCTCAAAAAATTTTATAGATATCCTTTTTTTTTTTAAGATTTATTTTTATTGTTTTTGACAGAGAGAGAGAGAGATACAGAGACAGAGAGAAGGGGGAGAGCCCAGAACAGTCTCCATAGTTGCATATCATTTGTTTTTCCACATAGTTTCATTCCACAGGTGGAAGCAGGGCTGCACAGGGCAGGAACTGGGCCGGGGTCTCACCCTGGTGAGAACTGAACTGGGGGCACTCCCCAGTTGAGCATATGGGTCCACATGGGCAGGGACCAGGATTCGCTCCTTGGTCCCCGGGGCTGCAAAGTGAGCACTTAACCCACTGAGCCATCCGGCTTCCCCTAGACATGCTTTTTTAAGACAGCAATTTGGTTTAAATGGTGAAATGCTAGTGAAACATTTTAAAATTATATTTTATAAGTATAGTTTAGATTATAATTGCATACATTTATAAGTTTAAGTCCAAATTATAGAAAAATGTATAGATATTATTATATCTACTCATACAAAACAGAGAGATAATTTCTGCCACAGAGTACCTATTTAATGACTTAAAAAATATTGGTTGATAACAAAATTTAAAAAACAATTTCTAAATGTCCAGAGGATTACTAATTTAGTTATGTTGTTAAAATGATTCTTCATATGATAGTACTTTTGAGTTAAACAAAACAGGGAAGAGGTGATTTTTAGAGAGAGGTGATTTGATGATGGCAGAATGAGAGGTTTTAAATCATGTGTTCAGGATATGGTCTCCAGACTTATAGTTTTTTTTTTATATACATTTATTGATTTATTGGCCATTTAGCAAACCTTTGTTACGTGCCTATAATGACATAGTAACTGTGCTGGACATGACTATGGAAGGGTTAAAATCATAAGCATTACCCTGAGCCTCAATGTATCTAAATATATTGTGGAATATATAGAAGAAAAGACGAGTTATTAGACTCCAAGTAAAAAATTCACAAAAATTACTCTCACGATAGTGCTTTATAAAATGAAATGCTATTTTATATATTTATAATTTGCTGGTTGCCTGCACAGACACTTCATCACAGTGGTTAGTTCTGGTGTAGAAACCAAATTAGATGAGAAATTGGTAATCATCTAACTCAAGCTAATGGAACTGGATATTCTTAAGGGATGCTTTCATCAGACAATGGATTTGGGAAATATTTGTCTTTTATACTTAAAGAACAATTTCAATCTAAAGACTGTTATGCATAAATAAATATGTATTTCTTAAAAATCTGTTCATATCAAAACAACTTTTAGATCAGTAATATGAAATTAGTGTACTTTGTACTTTAATCCATGTATGACAATAACCTATACACTCCTTATTCATTTTCCAATGTATTGATCATACACTATGAGACACTCTGCTAGGTGAAGAGGATCATAGTAATAGAAAAAACAGACATGGCTTTGACTTTAATATGTTCCCCCAATTACTTTAGGATAATATGTTTCTGCCATTATAGTATCAGGTCATGAATATAGTTGCTTAAAATACTCAGCTATATATTTTATCTTAACACTAGTTATTTTTTTTTAAGATTTATTTCATTATTTTTGAAAGAGAAAGAGACAGAAACAGAGAGAAGGGGAAGGACCCAGAACAGTCCCCATAGTTGAACATCACGTTTTTGACATGGTTTTCTTCCACACAGGTGGGTGGGGGATGCACAGTGTGGGAGCTGAGCTGGGGCCTCCCACATGAGAAGCATATCCCAGTATAGCACATGGGTCCACACAGCTGGGACTGGGATTCAGTCCTTGGTCCCTGGGGCTGCAAAGTGAGCACTAAACCTTCTGAGCCATCCTGGCTTCCACCACTAGTTATTTTTTAAAAAGAGGTGTAAGAAGACATTTCCCCCTAAAATCAGCATGTTATATTTTAATTATAAAGTAATAAGTGAAATATTAAATTTTACAAATGTATACCTTTCCAGAAATATGCACAAATATTTATTGCATGTTTTTACTCTAAAGAAGCTCTTGCCATAGCTCATATTTTTTCTTACATTACATTAAATAAATTATTTTCTGTTATTTGACATATAACTTGAGATCAATGTGTTCTACAGTCACTGTGTAATGGTTG
This sequence comes from Craseonycteris thonglongyai, assembly GCA_004027555.1. Taxonomy (NCBI): domain Eukaryota; kingdom Metazoa; phylum Chordata; class Mammalia; order Chiroptera; family Craseonycteridae; genus Craseonycteris; species Craseonycteris thonglongyai. The sequence goes on from PVKE010018037.1 coordinate 25,604, forward strand.
TAAGAACTCTATTCCTAGTTAAAAAACAGACTTTGATAAAGATGTTAACATTTTCTCAACTAAAATATACATTGAAATTACTGTCATAACAAAATAAATTTATATGTCCCTTTGTATTCAGAAAATAAGGGTTTATATCTGGGAATTTATAAAATTTTTTCTAAATATTCTTACAGATAATTATATCTCAATTCTAAAAAAAATGTACACTATAATCAGGAAAGGACTTAAGGCTTAGAATTCCATTTTTTTTATTTTTTTCATGGATAAATTTTGAAAATAATATTATATAATTTAATTTGTTCAGTTAAGTTTGTTTCTTGCTCAGGATTTTCAAATAATTTCTGGTTTATTATTTGACTTAGATAAAATTAAAGGGCTTTGGAATTTGCCAGGGAGTCATAGCTTTTCCCTTAATACATACTTATATAAATATGGCATTATTAAGAGTTTAGGCACTTATAATTTATTGACCAGGAAATATATTAATCTGTAGGCTGTTCTTTTATTCCTTTTCCAATTACTATTAGTTGAAAGAAATCAGAAGTCAGCTGCCATGTAATTGAAGCTTCAGCTTTTCAAGCATTAAATAGAAAAAAGTTCATTGTGTCAGAAGATCACCAAGGAAAAGTTATCTCAGAGCCTCTGAGATGTAAAAACACAGTGGAAGAGCCACTTTAATCACCTGAGTTTCTATAGGATCTCCATAGTTTTTAATTATATTTCTTGCCTTGCCTTTTGATTCTGCACTTCACTATGACAGGCCTGTTCTTTTCCTTTCTCCCACCACTTGGAAAAACACGGAAATTTATCAATTGGCTACAAAAATGTAATATAATAATAACATCAGAAATTTTCTAAATAAGTCCCATTAAACAGGATTTTATTGAATTGTGTAGTTTAACACAAAAATATACAAAACTATAAATCTCAATAATAAGTAATCAATAATTTAGGGATGATTAGTCAGTGGAGGACCACATTATTTTACAAAGGAAATAACTGTAGAAAATTGTTTAAACCCTGTGTAAAAATTCATACTCTGGACATTTGCATATTCATATATCTACTTATATGTAAACTGTATTTATAGTTTATATATATATATATATATATACACACACATATACATAAAGATATGTGTGTTTGTATGTACAGATGTTCAAAGTGTAGATATATTATATGGCATGCATGTAGTATAGCTTAAGTGCTCATTTATTTTTTAAATAATAATAGCATCTAATTAAGAATAATCATCTATCACTTCTAAGTGACAAAATTAGCTTTAAAGCAAAGTTCTGAGTCCTTCCAGTGGCTAGGTCTGTTTCCCTGGGCCAGTTTCCTTATCTTTCTGAATCTTCTTCTGAAATTGCATATGATGAAATCCCATTTTTCAGAGTTATTGTAAAGATCAAGTAAACTAATGAATCAGAGAAGAAAACAGCAGTCTCTTCTCACAGGAGCAACTCAACAGATATTAAATACTGTCTTTTATTCTAAACCCTGATTAATAATATTATTTTTATTGAGAAAAAATATTGTGCAGTTGTGAAGGGAAGAGTTTTATTTAAAAGAGATTGTGAAATCATGGGTTTGCTTACACAACAGAAATAAAATAATTCTGAATGAAATCACTGCTTTACTTTTTCACAATATATATTTTTATTTTTCAGTTATAGTTGACATACATTATTGTTTTACTTTACCTGAGTCTGCTAAAGGGATATTATCTGTGTGCAAAAGCTATTATTAACACCAATTGTTTTTAGCTCTCTATCATTGTCTTAAATTAGCTTATGTTATGCATTGGGACATAATAAAAACAAGTTAATCCTTCATCTGGGTTCAATACCCTTTCAGTTTATCATATAACACTCACTTGTGTACTTAGAACTTTTAAATATGCCAACTTTGCTAAATTATGATATAATCAGGGTGCCATCAACGCTGGAAGTTTAATTGTAGGAAAGAACCTCACTCTGAGGAACACTCACCTGCTACTGCTGTTGACAGAACCTGCTCAGAAATCCATGTAGGATACAGGAATTTATTTAGTAATGCTTTTTATGTATTAACTTCTACATTCTATTGAACCATAATTGAAAATTCCATACAGCTCTTGGCCTTTCATCTTAGATATTCTAATATTTGTGAACATTATGTTGGGCAATACGGTGAAGAAAATCTCAATTTCACAATATATCTCTGTTTTGTTTAATATAGTCTACATAAAGTGTCAATGTTTCTTAATCCTGAGGCAGTGCTCTAATTTCCCCTTAACTAGTTTGACTTGTATATTCATTATCATTAACACTTATTAACTCATCATGTTTCAAACATTTAATAAGGACCTACTAAGCTAGTATGTCCCAGTCACTATTCTATGTGTTATGAATACAACTGTTTGAATCTAAGGAAGAAATTAATAATGCTTAGAATTTTGTTCTGAAATACTTCTGACTACATAAAGCAATTGACAAGCACAACAAAAACTGTTCCCCGCAAATTTCCAGGTTTTCAATGGTGCTATTTTTCTTAGCTATCATATGGGATAAAAACTGCACGGCTTTTAGGAGATACATTTTAATCTAAATATAACTTGATAGCACTTCCTTTGCCCATCTCCTTGTATTATTTAGAGAATATGTAACTAACCTAAAATATGTCCTGTAACTGACTAGAACTGACAGATTCAGTTCGTTGTAGTAGTGTCTGAAAAGTTCTAGCCCATCAGCTCAGGTTTGAAGTTTTTGTTTGTTTCTTTTGTTTTTGTTTGTTTATTTGTTTTGTTTTGTGTTTTTGGTAAGAACAAATTGGAAAAGTGACAAGTCTAAACCCGAGTGGGACTATAATCACCTCTCACGTTCTTAATATAACTGCCATGTATCTCAGTTGTACGAGGGCTGTCTGGAAGACATACAGCCATTGTCAATATAACCAGAATGGTTACATGGCTGGATACATACCAGACAGCCTTTGTATATTTTAATGTTTCTCATAACCGTTCTTTAGGAAGAATAAAAATGTGTTACTAAAAATACTTGAGCACCATTGATCTAGTTTTATTATAATTGACTGATATTGGCATCAGTTTTCCACACTTATGAATTCATTCTAGAATATAGACTAAAATAATATTGGGTTTAATTCAAAAATACTCTCACAGATTCTGTTGCTAGGAAGTGAGTCAGTGAATGTGTAGGAAAATGAGACACCATATACCTATAAGCTATTGCTATAATCAAAGCAGTCAGGAGGTATGTGCCATATGTATAATTACTAAACCATCTACATTTTAGATCATAGTTTCATATTTTTTAAATATTGATAAAAACATCTACATTTCATGTATCAATGTTATCTCTTAATTATCTCACATAAATTGAGAAAAAGCTCAATATATTTTTTCAGAGCAATGTCAGTGTTTTGATTCTTCTTGTCTTATTAGAGCCTAAGCACTTAACAGCAGCCCAGTAAGTTATTTTTTATTAAAAATAAAGGAATTCAGTCTTTAAGAGGTCAATAAACTTTCCCAGGGGCAAAAAGCAATCAAAACGTTCCTCGTTTCCTTCAATAGACTTTAATGTCCTCAGCGACACTTGCTGTACACTTAGCATGGTGCTATATCAAAGCATGTGGACTCCATAAATCTTCTTGACTGACTGCTCTCTAACTGAAGCTGATCATAGCAACTCTAACCAAGTAAGATTAGCGTAACATTTCTCTAATTTTATTTTTCCAGTCATAATAAAACTGTGAAGAAATATACTGATGAAGTAAATCCCACATAATTCTTCATGAAACTAACAGGAGGACGGAGAAGGAAAGAAGAAACTTTTTTTTCAGATACTAGAAAATACTTACTAACCCTGAATCTTACCTACGGAGAAATAGTAACAGTGGCACTTAGGACATACATTTGATCTTTCAGAGCTAACTCATGTGTATAAACATTGAGTAATACTGAGTTGGACTTTCTAAAAGATCAAACTAATACACTTTAAAAAAATTGTTTTCAGAGCATTCTGAAAGCAGTTTGATACAACGCATCAGGAACAGCAGGGCGAAACTACTAAATAATGCATTGTGTTTGTAAAGAGATTGATGTGCAAAGCGTAGAAGAAGTGTTAGTGTCCACCGACTCCACTACTGTTGACTTCATCCTCTCAAGAAAAATAAATGCTAGGTCATCACAAGACGATCACATGTAGACATCCCTGGTCAACCAGCTGTTCTTGCTATTGTCCAGAACTGAAATATACACAAATACTTTGAAGCTGAATAAGTATCTTTAACTAACATACCTAAATCCATAATTTTAGTGTTGCAGCCATCAGACTCTGGTCCTCAAAATATAGTGAACAAACAAACCTTACAGTCCCCAAATAAATTAGTAATCAGAAAAAAACCCTATATT
>PVKE010018038.1:0-30026 GCA_004027555.1 Craseonycteris thonglongyai
TTTATGCTAATTTTTAAATGAAGACAGTTGTGGAAGAAGAAAAATGTAAATTTCATTAAAATTAAAACATGATATATGATTAAGTATGGTGATGCAGAAATTATAAAGATTTATTTTTATTATTTTTTAACAGAGGGAGAGACAGAGAGAATGGAGAGGGCCCAGAGCAGTCTCCATAGTTGACAGCATTAGTTTTCCACATAGTTTCACTCCACAGGTGGGTGCGGGGCTGCTCAGGGTAGGAACTGGGCCGGGAGCCTCCCGCATAGGTCCGGGCAAGAAGTGAACTGGGGGCACAACCCCAGTTCAGCATATGGGTCTGCATGGGCCAGAGCTGGGATTCGATCCTCGGTCTCTGGGGCTGCAAAGCGAACACTTAACCCACTGAGCCATCCCAGTTTCCCCATGATGCAGAAATTATATTAGCAAACATTATAATTCTAAGGTGGCTTTAGATAGCTTCAAAAATGTTACAGTGATATAGGAGTCTAGAACCTTCGCCATCATCCCAGTGGTTACCAGTTGCACCTCAGTTCAGCATGTGGGTTTGCACAGGCCAGGGCTGGGTTCCAATCCCTGGACCTCGTAGTTGCAGTGCAAGCGCTCAACCTGCTGAGCTATCCCAGCATGCCCAAGGCAAGCCATCTTGCACATAGATCATCAGTCCTAGGAGAAAGACTTCAGCTGATCCTGTGGACCTTAGAAATTAGCCATCCATGCCAAACCCTGCCCCAAATGCCCATCACAAGGAAATAAATGGAGGTTGTTTTTCAAGCCTGTAAATTTTTACATGGCTTTTTATGCACCAATACATAACCAGAGCAGTAATTGAAAATATGAACTATATATGAAAAATCAAGGCATTTACCAAGAAATACTAATCAAATTGACTTTATACTTCTCTTCAGCACACGAGATTATGGAACATATTAGACCAATGCTTTTCATTTTCTAAAAGAGGAACTTAACAGTTGACAAAATAACTTTTTAGATAACATATAGTCTATAAGTTCTTACTCTATTTAATTTTCATAGTTACATTTTGAAAGGTTTTCAATGAATTCAATGTTTAACCAAAAACAAATTCTTCCTATATCACATGTATTTAGAGTACTCTCTTTAGGTGAATGTGAATAATCTTAGTGAACAAAAATGATTTCCCCCCCAACATTGCTTAGGTAAATCAGGGTCAAACTAATGCATGTTGAAAACAATACAATTTTTTTGGTGGCATATATTTATCTGAATGAGTTCTCTTACAGAAACTGTACCAAACAAGATCATATTATATATACATTGTTGTTAATTTGCCATTTTACCACATTAAAGATTGTTTTTTCTTCAGTTTCTTGTTAGTACAATAAGGCTATGGATTTTTCAGAGCTATTCTGTGTCTTTCATAGAATTTTTCTTATAGATCTTAGTGCTCTGCTATGATATTTATTTATTATTAGCATGCATTTATTATCATAGCAAAGCACTGAGATCTATAAGGAAAATTCTCTTTCTCTCTGTCTCTATCTATCTGTCTATATATATATATGTATGTATGTATGTGTGTATATATATATGTATGTATGTATGTGTGTGTATATATATATGTATGTATGTATGTGTGTATATATATGTATGTATGTGTGTGTGTGTGTGTATATATATATATATATATATATTTGACTAGGGATGAAGTGAGGATGGTGAGTAGACTGGAGAGGGGGTAGAATTCCCTCAGACTGAAGCTATTCTCTTGTCCACTTGCTATGTTTTTGTTCATAAAATGACACTAAGCACAGCATCCCTATTGATGCTGCAGAAAGGTAGCTCATTTCTGAGCTTTCCTTGTAGTTAAAGCAAAGCATAGCTGCCTCAAATACATCTAATTACTGAGTAATTAAAGTTCTTACCTTACCTGCGTAGTCAAGGACACAAGGACTTCTAATGGGGACAAATCTAGATATAAAGGCTTGCTGTCAATTAGCCTGGATGGTTTGAAAAAATAATGAAGGAGAATGAGGCTTGAGTTACAGCTCTGTACAATAACAAACATAGTAATTCAGCACCTCTTTCTTTTCCTGGCTCCTACCCAAGAGGTTGGGAGAAGAAAGACAAGAAGATTACCTGGGTAATATGACCTGAAGACTATCAGTGGATAATGGTCCCTCCGTCAACTTTGCACTACTGCTTTCCTCTAACAAAAGATGGGATGGCAACAAGTTCAAGCCCTTCCATCTGGGAACAACATGACTGTTCAATTTCTTGTCACAGAGCCTGCCAATAGAATGCAGAGCCAAAAGAGAAAAAAGAAATGGAACTGCTTTGGGAAGAGTTTTGTGTTCAGTCTGTCTCTGCAAAAATCACCTTTCCTCATAAGCCTAATTTTCACAGGCTGGCTGTATGTTGAGAATATATTTTCTTGGGTTTTAAAAATCACTGTTTTCTATCAATATTTTGATAAGAAAATAACTGTATTAAGTTGTGGGAGAGGTAAACTTACATACTGGGAATTGTTATGGTATCATAGAAAACTTCATTCTTAGAATATCCTAAGTGAGTTGTGTATTGATCTGAGAAACACAGATATGATATATATTATTTGGAATGTTGTTACTTCTAAAACCTTTCAAACTTACCACTTAATGCTAGTGGTAATTGACAGACCTCTATTCTCTCCTAGATTAAAAAGTCATTGGACTATATTATCATCAAATCCCAGAGCCTTTGTGGCTGGTGAAATCTACCTACTCCATCTCTGTCTTGATCTGAACTAAACTTGAACTTGGCATTCTTTATATTAAAATTCCCATTCTATTGGTCAAATAAATGCAAAACCTTCCATTAAGAATAATCATTTATACTATTATTGTTTTGTCTTGTTTTTTTTAACCCCATTTTTTGACTTTTGTCATACAGAGGGAGAAACAGTAGTATATTATGATGTTTAGTTTTATGTCTCAATTTGGCTAGGCTATAGTACCCAGTTAAAAAAAATCAAACACTAATCTAGAGGTTGCTATAAAGGTATTTGGTAGGTATTGTTGAGATTTGTAATCAATTGATTTTAACTAGAGGAGATTGTCCTTGATTGAGTAATTGGAATTCTTTTTATTTACTGATGGTATGATTTTAAAATGATGCAACTGCTATGATAAACAGTTCTTTAAAATTAAAAATTGAACTACTATGGGTTCCAGTAATTCTACTTCTGAGTATATATACAAAGTAATTAAAAGTAGGGTGTCAGTGATATTTATGCTCATCTACCTATAGTATAGTACTATTCATAATAGCTAAAAAGTGAAAGCAGCCTAATATGCATCAATAGATGAATGGATAAACACAATGTGGCATATGAATAGTGGAATAGTATTCACTCTAATAAAGAAAGGAAATACTATTCTATATTACAACTGAATGAATCATAAGGATTATGTTAAGTAAAATAAGCCAGTGACAGAAAGACTAATATTATATGAATCCACTTATATGATGTATCCAAAGTAGTGAAATTCATGTAAACAGAAAGTAAAATTGTGGTTGCCAGGAGCGGAAGTAGAGGGAAAGGGAAGTTGTTTAATGAGTATAGAGTTTCAAAGTGGCAAGATGAAACATTATAGGAGATCTGTTCCACAGCCGTGTGAATATATTTAACCCTACTCAATGGTACACTTAAAATGATGAAGATGATAAATGTTATGTTATTTGTTTTTTTTTTTCCACAAGAAAATATATCTATTTAAGAATCCTAGCTCTGCAAAGGCTGAGAGGCCATGATATTTCAAAATAACTCTGATTTGGTGGAATTATTTTGTAAATCATGTACTGAACCTTGACTTCTGTACTCTCTGGAATTTTGCATTGGCTCTGCACACTTACTATTTCTCCTAATTCCAACGTGATTTTTTTGGCTACAGTGTCACCCTGCTTCTTATTTCCAACCATCTCGAGAGTGTTTTAGTTTAAATGTCTTCTCTGACTCTAATTTTTGCTTAATCTTGGTTTTGAGCTGTGTTGACTACTTTGAATGTCTCCTATTGGTACGCCAGCTGTGGCATTTCAAGGCTTGCAGATTTTAAGTTCCTTTTTGGGCCATAAAGAGATCCTGCATCCCTTTGCTGTGACTGTCTTTGAATTTATACGTCATGTGTTCTTGGTTTACTGCTACTTCACTTCCGTACCTGACGGTATAAAATCTTGTCACTTGGAATCTTGATGTCAAATTTGAAACATTTATCATTGCAGTGACCTAATATTTCTTTCATATTATTGAGGAAAATGGTAAAAAAAAAAAAAAAAAAAGGCAGACAGTCTTCATTTGTCTTTAAGATGATGCTACTTTCGTAATTGCTATTTACTAGATTCGGTTATTAAACCAGTGATGAGTCTACCATTATTATACAGTTCATATAGTTCCATCTTGTACAAAAGAATAATGAAAACACCTTGCAATTCCAGATAGGCTATTTCTATATCAGTTCTTTAGAATACCAACCTAGTCGTTATGTCAAAAATAGAATATGAAGACAGTCTACCTTACCTTATTCTTGGTGAACACATACAGACTGCTGCTAATCATGACCTTTCTCAGTACTCAGAAGCCATCCATCCATTTACTATTCCCTTCAAATATTTTACTGAGCATAAATGTCAAGATCCCTGGTCTATAGTTTTAAGACACTGTGTAACCTTTTCAGAAACGTGGGACATTTGCCTTCTTTTATTCTCATGGCAGCTCCCCTATTATCAATAACTCTTCAAAGATTACTGACATTGATCTTATCTTCAGAATGACTCAATGGCCTAAATTAGATATGTCCTGAGCCAGAGAACTAAAGTCATTTGGAGAATTGCTGAACTTTTTTTATATTTCTTCAGCTATTTTGAATTCTAATTTCTCTTCACCATTTTAGTTGTACCCTTCCAAAAGGAAGATTTTTCTTTTGGCAGAAAAAAATGGAAATACCTTTGAGATTAAGAAGAAAATCTTTCCTTCTCTTGCTTTATTATCATAGTATTTGGCTTTAAGGAGAAGAATTTTTATAATCTCGCTCACAGTATAACTAAAGGATTTGTTTGCTTTAGGAAATGTTAGTGCACTTTGAGAATCGGTCTTCCTACTTATGTTCAGAAATACACCTTGCTATTAATGTTTTCTCATGTTCTCTAATCTTTGATACATTTTAGTTTGTAATCTGTGATCATTAAACAATATCATAGAAACACTTTGGTCTTCAAAGACCACACTCATGGTTTTATTGTTTGTTTGTTTTTTGGTTTCACCGATGTCATTAATGATTGTATAGCCAAAGCACCATTTTGAGAGTTTCCTGTAGAAAAAGATTTTCCAACTTTATTTACTTATAATAAGCATTGAGGTCACAACTTTGAACAGCACATATAACCAACTATTTAATACATAATGTTTCTCCTCAAATCACATTTTTGCGATTTCACAAAACAGCTTCTCTATATTGATTCATTTAGGTCTACATTAGCAGTTCTTATTTTTTCCTTTATCTCTTGAGATATGATGTTATTAGCAAGGGGAAAAGATCAATGTTTTCTCTTTAGTACCTTACTGATATTTGAAGGTCCCTGTGGTATCATGGACTCTTTGCAGCTCAGTTTTGTGATCTTTATCTGGAAAGTATTTATAGTAAAAGTTTCCACATGTCCACTTTTTTTTTTTTACTGAAGTGACTTGAAACCAGACTAACAACAAAAATTTAAGAAACTGGGCATGCTTAATATAGAGAAGAGAAGACTGCGTAGGAAAGTAGTAATCAACATCACATATGTAAAAAACAAAACGGCACATGGATTAAAAGTACTATTGATTCAAATGGAATTTTGGTTCAGATTTTAAGCCATAAGATGAGAAAGAATTTTCAGTGTTACACGTATTTTACATGATATTCAATTTGTCTTGAAGGGAGCAAATAGCAACTATGCGTAATTTTCAGGCATCTATTTAGGTGAATAAGTGTGCATATGGATTTACGAGACCATGTTCAGAGTGCATGTCTTAGAATACGAACAAACAAGATGGCTAACAAGAAAAAATAGCCGCTATAATTATATCCTATTCTATACTGCAGTATCATAATAGTACTAGTCAAGTGAGAACATTCCTGCTCTCTCACTTTTTCTACCAGAACTTATCCTCAAAGCTATTGAAGCCACAGTCTGCCATACATGAAAGAAAGACCATTTCTATGCGGTTTTTATGATACAGAACAATAATTTTATTAGCTGAAAGAATGCAGATTTGCTGACTTTAAGGTTTCAAATGTACAGTAGAATAAAAAAATCACTTAAATAGGGGAAGCCAGGATGTCTCAGCAGATTGAGTGCTCACCTTGCAGCCCTAGGGTCCAAATATTGAATCCCGGCCCCAGCACATGCGGACCCATATGCTGAGCTGGGGTGTGCCCTGTGTTCGGTTCTCAATGGGGTGCTCTTCCTACGTGGGAGGGCCCTGGCTGGTTCCTGCCCTGTGCAGCCCTGTGTGGAACAAAACTATGTAGGAAACTAATGACGTGCAACTAAGGAAACAGCTCTGGGCCCTCCCCCTTTTCTCTATTTCTCTCTCTCTGTGAAAAGATAAAATCACTTAAATAGTATTTTAAGCACTGATAGATTCTTGTGGTAATCACTATTAAGCAATTAATATCATTACTATATATAAGATCTAACAAACTTGATATTTTAATTAGCTATATGTAGTCATGATCTATATAGCATATATACATATATGATACCTTCATATAAATATACCATCTTTATATGTATCTATGTCAGAAGGAACAATGTACAAGTATTTGGGTAAATGTACACAGATGCACAATTATATATTCTGTGTTTGTTAAAGAATGACAACAAGTTCATAATACACTTAATAATCATAAAACATGTATTTTATTTGTTTATATTGATTTATTTTATATTATTTTATTTTTTTAGTAGTTAAATTTATTAGGGTTACATTGGTTGGTAAAAATTACATAGGTTCCAGGTGTACAAATTTACGTGACATCATCTACATGTTGCATTATGTGCTCACCACCCAGAGTCAGTTCTCCTTCCATCAGCAAACATTTTTTTTTAATATATTTTTATTTTTTATTTATTTATTGACAGAGAGAGAGAGAGAGAGAGAGATACAGAGACAGAGAGAACTGAACTGGGGGAGCTCCCAGTTCAGCATATGGTTCCACACGGGCCAGGGACAGGATTCGATCCCTGGCCCCCGGCGCTGCAAAGTGAGCGCTTAACCCACTGAGCCATCCGGCTTCCCCAACATTTTTTTTTTTTAATGCTGCTAAAATAAAATCTTAAATCTAGAGTCTTCAAACCAAAAACTCATTTTCTTACATGACAGAGATCTTACACGAATCTGACATGCTCAGGTTAATTTGATGCCACTGCACCAATGAATGTCATACATAATTTTATATTTTAAGAGGTGATTTCTGAAAGCTGAGTTTCCTTTGAATTTATCAGAATAACTAACAGTTTCTTTTTTTTTTTTAAGTTATTTATTAAATTTGGGTGACATTGGTTAGCAAGGTTATATAGGTTTCAAGTGTATGAATCTATAATTTATCATGTATGTCTTGCATTGTATTGTAGACCAGAGTCAGTTCTTCTTCCATCACCATATATTTGACCCTGCCTTCTTCCTCCTTCACTCCTTTACCCCCTTACCCTGTGGGAACCACTAAATTTTTGTCTGTGTCCATAAGTTTCTGTGTCTTTGTATTTCCGTCATGTTCCTTTGTTGCTTTCAGTTTTATATCTCACATATGAATACGGTCATGTGGTTCTTGAGTTTTTCTATCTGACTTATTTTACATAGCACGATAATCTCAAGATCCATCCATGTTGTCACAAATGACAATACTTTATCTTTTCTTATGGCTGAGTAATATTCCATTCTGTATATGTCCCACTGTCTTTATCTAATCATCTATTGAAGGACACTTCAGTTGTTTCCATGTCTGGGCCACTGTGAATAACGTTGCAATGAACGTAGTGGTACATATATCTTTGTGGACAAAAGTTTGCAGGTTTTTGGGGTAGATGCCCAGAAGAGGAATTGCTGGGTCATATGGTGACACTGTTGTTAATTTTTTGAAGAACCTCCATTCTATTCTCATAGTGGCTATATAGGCAACAGTTTCTGAGTGCTTATAATGTCCAACCCTGAACCAAGGATCTCCCAAACTATTTTATTTAGTCCTTGCAACAACTCTTATGGGATAGGTATTTTTATCTATCTTGTTTTATAAATGAAGAATATTTGCTTTGAAAAAAAAAAAGCAATTGAGCTAGCTTTACACAGTTTATATAGGTGGAATCTAGATTCAATCCAAACCTATCTTTGTCCAAAATAGTAACCCTTGTACTATACGATGCCACCCACATAAAGTCTGTATACATACATACGTGCATTAGTATCTTTGCAAACAAACCAAGAATTTAATATTTTTGGCACATGGACTGAGTTTATCCTGACACAGGCATCAGATTTTTAGTATCACCTCTTAATTTTGAATTTAAAATAAAACATATAATCATTTGAAGATAAAAACTGAGAGTTATTCATTAGAAATTAATAACATATTTACTATTATATTAGTTGAAAAGCAAAATAGATTTCAAAGTGTGACATTCAAATTATGATAAACCTATCTTCATCAAAACTGGTACCTATTTTGATACCAGTGACCCTAATTTTTTTAAAGAATACCATATTTATTTAAGCCTCTCTGATTATTGAAATTGTATTTCTGATGTCTTGCAGACCTAAGATATTTATTAAGTTACATGCTACTATAATAATAATGTAAAAAGATCTGAAAACATTCACAAAAAGATCTGTAATTAGTGCTATAATCTTTTTTATGTCTATGGAAAGTAAGTTTTTCAGTTTATTGATTACACAAATATGTGCTCCCTTGCCTACTGACAAAAAACACTCAAATTAAAGCCCATCATTTTCCAACATGAAAGCATGATTCTAAGGTTCATATGAACACTGAAATGCCTTATTTTTTCCTTCTGTGTGTTTATCAGGAATTTTTTTTTATATTAACTTTGAGGCATTTGTACCTTCTAGTACTGACCTAATAAGATATGGGTTTTGCATAGACATTTGCTACCTTTTTAAATTTAATGATAACTATGTAAGATTTAAACTTTTAAAAAGTGGTCCATGAAGCTTCAACAATTAATATTCAAAACATGAATCTGGGCTTGGATTCTAATTTGCTTCTGATGCAATATTAAAGCAAATTATCTATAAAATATTAATGTTATATTACTTTTGAATTTATTTTTTTTTTCAATTTTAGAATAAAACATACCTACCTAGATGATTTTATTTTGAAGGACATTTTTAAAGGGAAGTCATACTGATTGATGACTTAAATACTAATTTAATACTAATTTAATAATAACTCTATGTAATTATATTAGGAAAAATATATGTAGTAAACTTTTGGGAAAGATCATTGTTGAAATATAGACAAGCACAATTTTTAAAAATCTAGAGACACTATTTTATTTATAATTGAAGAACCTCATTTCTGTGCATGTTTAATACTTGTATATCATTTTTTACAAAGAAACCTTGATAAGGGAATTTTATAATTTGTGCTTTAACTGATGTGACTCACATCATAAAATATAAAGTGTCATATCAGAGCCTAAATACAAAGTAAAAACAATAATGAAAAGCCCCTAATGTATATTTAATCTGACAGAATACATTAGCCATTAGTTATTTTAAAGGAATGCTGACATCATACTACTGGAACTGAGTGTAACATGTTGAGAAGCAGTAAATGAAACTTTTCTGACTGAGTGGAGTATAACTTACTAAGAGGGCGAAGTCTACAAGATGATCCAAATGTTAAGAAGTCAAATGTGAATCAAATGTCACTGTTAAAATAGTACATTGGCTGGGTATAGTAAACATATGTATTCTAGTTAATATCACTGAATAATCAGAATACTGTACCATAGTATTCAAAACTTAGGGCTTGAGAGAATACAAGCCTAGAAGCTATGAAGTCAGATAATTCTGTAAGCTTTGTTCAAATAGTTTTGTCACCAACCATTGATTTCCTTATTTGAAAAAAGGGACTTTTTTGAGAATAAAAGTTTTTTAAATATTAATAACACATTCCAATATCACAATGCTCACTAAAATAAAATAATGCCATTACTGTCTAATTCTCTCAGATCACACAATCGGTGTTATAATTGTGATCATCAAGAAATAGGTATAGAGAGTTGAAATAATGTTCATGGTACTACGTAAAAGCACTGTCAGAGCCGTGGTGGGGCTTACTTGATTTTGATGTCTTACTCCATATTCCATAGTTCATCCATTATACCACTCTGCTTCTAAAAGTGACTGCATCTTACATAGATTACAAATACCATTGATTAAACCTCAGTGCACATCTATCATGCATTTATTTTTAAAATCCAGAACCACAAAGTATTCCCTTAACTCATTCCTTTTCCAGATAAAGGCAATGATAAACTAATTATAATGCTACCTAGTATAAAAATTATCCATAGTGCTAGTAATAATTATTGACATAAAGATAAGGAGAGCAAAATAAATGACTCATCAATTTCCTTCATATTAATGGCTTTCAGAAATGTCACATTCATCATATTCCTTTTTAGAGGAAATGTACATAATCATAAAATGTTTGAGCCTTTAGTTTTGAATTCATGAATCATCATTTTTTATTAATTTTTATTTTAAAACAATTTGTATAATAAATTTAAATATTTTATTCTTGTTCCTCAGACTAAGAAAACAGATTAAAATAAATAGTTATCAAACGACCAAGAGCAGTTGTGTGTGTGTTTTATTAATTGGGACTTGTCAATGACCATTGTTGATCTATATCGTTATACTCTGTGTGAGAAGAGAATGTAATTAAGGTAACTATTCAGAAAATTTAAGGAGAGAACTGATTTTCAAAAATTAAACAATGCAAACGTATGCCCATGTGTTTATGTGTGCGTGCGCACACGTGCACGTGTGCGCACGCACACATACACACACACACACATAGACAAAGGCTGTCAGGAGTGTGTGTGTGTGTGGGGGGGGGGGAATCCAGCTATTGTCAATATAATAAGAACAGTTACATGGCTGGATACTTTCCGGACAGCCCTTGTAATGGTCACAAATACAAGAAGTACTAAAACTTTGGAGTCTGTAAGAATCATTCAGTTAACAAATATGACTATTAACGAGATATTCTTCCTTATTTTTTCTCTAAAATAGTTGGGTCTACGTAATCATACTAAATACAAATACAAATCATAAACATTGATTATTTCACATTCCACTTTGTAAAAAAAAAAATTTTTTTTGCTATAAAAGTCTGTGGTTAATTAGGAAGATCACAATTTTCATCTGAATTCAGACAAAACTCAAGCTTCTGAATTGAGTACCCCAGCCTAGCACTTGATACTTAATTGTTATCTTTGACAGACTTTGATTCAGAATTAATTCAATCAGACTCTATCAAAGTTAATAATTAAGTATACCTAAATGTGAGCTATTTCAAAGTAATATGTGAAATCTTTTTTCCTCAATAAGGTATTATACTCTTCTTTGAAAAGCAAATTTTCCTTTGAAGGAGCAACATTCCTCTTCCCTAAATCTTAGTCATAGAATTTTAATGGTCCTTAAATATCTGTGATTTCCTGTCAGTATTTCATAATCATAGTATTAATGTTTTTTAAAAATTATATAACTCTGTAAAAGAAAGAATGGGAATTTACAGTAGAAACAGAACATTAAAGTGAGTAGGGAGCTGTAGTTTACTACAAAGCCTAGAACAAACTACATCTGAAAATAAGATACAATGAAAGACCTCTGATTTTCCCAAACAACACTGCCTATCTGACTATTAGGCTGTTTGAACTGAGTAACATACTGCTTTAATTTGTGGGTATTCCAAAAACTACAATAGTCCATTTTCCCCAATTATCCAGTAAATTTAAGAAGTATACCAGTCACTCTTTGTTACACATGAGTCCTATTTTTCTGGAGGATATGATGAGTAGATGGTAACTATATTGCCCTTTTGAGTTTGAGATATTGGTTACTAATGATCTAGAGATGAAAGGCCTTGGAACCTAATTATCGTTTCTTTTCCTATTCAAATCTTTTATACATAACTTTTTAAATAATAAACCATATTTTCACATACATTGTAGAATCATGAAGGGAATATAAAATGAACAGGACAGCTTTCCCAAACAGCATGTATATTTTATGAGATTATTCATTGGTTTTGAGTGGACTTGTTATACATACAGTCCTTGGGCTTTCTTAAGCTCACAGCCTACAAGAGGAAATGACCTACACATTAAAAACGAAATGCGAAAATAGTACACTTTTTTAAGGATCTGAGATTTGTGGCCAAGATTTTACATCTTTCTCCTTTGATTCAATGAGTCCAGAATCTCCAGTACTCTAAACAAGCAATATTAAGTGATCAGAGTAACAGCAGGAGTACCATATAAAACATCTTAAAGGAAGTCTGGTCAAAGGAAGTGTTTTAATACTACCGACGTTCTCACCACTCTTTAAAACTTGATCTCTGTTGCTAATATAATTTTTAAAGCACATGAAAAATTTATAGTCAGTAAAAAATTTTCAAAACAAAAACACGCTCAGTCTTACTGTTAATGGTTTCTCTGTTCCCTCCATTTATAGAATATTATTTTATTGGTTAAAATAAGGCATTGATTCCATGTGTTAATGCTCAGATATTTCTCTTTTGATAAAGGTCTCTTTAAATATGGCCAACAATTACTTGAGTAAAAAGTGAATATTTTTATCTACACAATAAGCTAAATAAAGAGATATTTTAAATGGTACTATATAATATAGTAATACTATATTCTTATAAGATGCATGCTTTGATAAAAGAGATTCCTTAGACTGGGTGGTGATTAAACTTGATGGCAGAGTATTTTAATATTTTAGCAGAAATCATTAAAGTATCAGCATGTCCCTCATGCTATAAGAAGCAATAAGTTTAACGGCTCTTTCAGCATTTCAGTCTTTTTTAATTATTATTTTGCAATCTGGAGTGTAGCTGAAAAGACTTTGCATTCAGATATAATTTTTCACTTCTGTGCTCCAAAAATAGAGCATATATGGGTACATTTAACCAGTTATTGAATTTTTAAATGACTTTCTATTTAGGGACAAAATGGCATTACCACTTAATACTGGAGTACAAAGAAAAGCCTATTTCTGAAGGAATTTTTACGTTATGAGAGCGCAGTGTCTGGGAATGACATGAATGGGCTTCCTTCCCCCTTTCAGGTATGAGTGCCTGAGATCGAGATGTTTCACGCATGGGGGGAATGTCTCCCTGTGCTCAGCTCCAGCTCTGTCTCCCTGAGTCAAGGGAAGCATGACTCATCTCGATGAAGATACAAGCAGGATCAATAAGCAGATATTCTTCTTTTCCCCTGCAGTTTTGCATAAATACTTTATTATAAAATTTTCAAACATATATAAAAGTAGAATGATATAATATCCCCCCTCATACCTATCCCTCAATTATCATACATATGTTCCCAAAGATTTTATCTATAACCCTCACCCCGCTCCCTCCAATTATTTTCGATAAACACACATGTATCTTTGATCCAAAAATATATCAGTATGTATTTCTAAAATGCAAGGGCTTTTGGACAAGTCCTTTAGTACACTTTCCACCTAACATTTTTCAATTCCTTGATGCCATTAAACGTCCACTTAGCTTGCACAATTATCCCGTCATGTTTAAAGAGTTAGTGTACAATGAAATCCAAACTCACTTGGTGTGTTGTAATGGGTCAATATGTTTTTAAGTTTCCTTTAATTTAGAGGACCCCTGCCTCTTTCTTCCCCTTTGAAACTTATATGTTTAAGAAACTAGGATTTGGGACTATAGTTTCCTGGTCTGGAGTTTGCTGATTGCCTCTTCAAGGTTTTACTTAACCTGTTTATCTCTCCCTTGTATATCTTTTAAACTGGTGATGAGAAAATACTTTTTAAGATCTTGATAAGGTTTAGTTATGTTTTGGGCAAAACATTTTATAAGTGATGTGGAATAATTCCCATAGAATGGATATAATACGTGGTCATCTCCTTTATTGATGGCCATTTATCAACTAAAGGTGAAACAACTGGTAACTTAAAACTTCTATCAATTTTTATTCATTAGCTAGCTCAAATGCTTCATAACAAAACCCTGTTCCAACTACTAGTTAGTTATCATGAAGTACAGTTTTATTAAAAAAATAATAATAATATCAGGATAAAATACTTCTTTACCTTTGTTTGCCAAGTTTTTGTTTAATATATTGGTTCCCTAGTATACCTTCAAAGGTAAGTTGAACATATAGTTTACTGTCCAAACCTAGGCATTTTTAAGTGAAAGGGCAAATTATTAATGATTATTCTTGAACAACAAAGTCAGCCAGTGTGCCTGCCCTTGGGAACCAGGATGGATACACACACTGTTCAAGGTGAGAAATGGAGTTTTAGGTTTTGAATTTTGTTTTGTATTTCTATTAATTAAATTTATCGGAGTAACCTCAGTTAAGGACAGTGTATGAGTTTCAGGTATACAGTTGTCACACATCATCAGTCTATGACATTGTGCGTCCACCACACAAAATCTGGTCTCCTGACTTCAGCATATATTTGACCCCTTTTATGCTTTGCATTTCTTCCACCTCCCTTTCCCTCTGGTAACCACCATACTGTTTTCTGTATTTATGAGTTCGCTTGTTCGTGTGTTTTGCTTTCAGTTTTGTGTCCCACACATGAATGAAATCATGCTCTTATTGTCCTTTTCCATCTGACTTATTTCATTAACATGATGTTCTCAAGATTTATCATAAATGGCAATATAGATGATCATTTTTACAGCCAAGTGATACTCTATTGTGTGTATGTGCCACATCTCCTTTATCCAGTCACCCATGAAAAGATCATTGGTTTGCTTCCATGTATATTAGCGATTGTGAATACACTGCAGTGACTACAGGGTTACATATATCTATCTATATGAATAAGTGTTTTCAATTTTGGGGCTACATACACAGAAAAGGGAAGGCAGAGTCATATGGTAACTTTTTCTTAATTTTTTGAGGAACCTCCATACTGCACCATTTTACATTCCCACCAGCAGTGTATGAGGGTTCCTTTTTCTCTGTAATCCCTCCCACTCTTGTTATTTCTTGTCTTATTGATTATAGCCATCCTGATAGAGGTGAGGTGGTATCTCAATGTGGTTTAGATTTGCATTTCTCTTATAGCTAGTGAGGTTGAGCATCTTTTCATGTATTTATTGGCCATCTGTTTGTTTTCTTGGGTTGCTTTTTAAGTTATCATTATAAACACACATATTCAAACTTACTTAACATATTTCAGTACTTGGTAATTATTCTAGGTATTGATGCTCCAATACAATTAGTGGCGTCGTTCTTTGACATTGACCGTAAAAGTCCTTATAATCTTCTTTTATTTGTAGTACGATGGGATTTTTCAAGATTATCTTATACATTTAATGCCCTCGAATCTGGAATCAGTTGTTTCTCCAAGGAGTCCTGGTTCTTCACAGTTGGAAATGGCATCGAAACACTAAAACCTGGGTATTTATTGTTACTGGTTTTCTTATTGTTTCTAGGTGTTTTGAGTGAAGAGCACTAGAAAGTAGTTATTAAAAAAACAAAATTGATTATAAAATTTAAATTCACACTTTATTTAAATTTAGGACAATGAGGTTTTTGCTTAAAGTAATTAATCTTGTTTTTGTGTCTTGTTTCACCTAAGTGAAAATTTATTTTCTCAATGACACCAACATGGTCATTCACTTTACCTCAAAGTACACAGAGAGTAGTAGTCTCAGGTTTACAATACTAGTACCACCTCCAAAATTTGATTATTGAAACAAGTATAAATATTTTCTTGCTTTTGGGTTTTGTTTGCATTTTTTTCCTTATGATAAATACACTGGGAATATTTAAATTATGTAACTACTGAATTTTATTCCATCTTGAAACAGTTCTCTTTGGTGGTTATTGGCTATGCTATCAATTTGATTAGGTTCACTTGTGTCATTTTGCTGTAGATTTGTATAGATGACAGTTTTTCTGGATGTATTTTAACTATATAAAATACACAACTCCAAAGTCAAGTTTACAAAACCGGCATATGCAGAGAGGTCTAACTTCTATTGCAAACATGTGCGCACACACACACCCACGCACGTGCACGCAAGCTTCGTTTCCCCTTTACATAATAATTGTTTCTTGGATATTGTAGGTTTTCCTCTTCCTCCACCCTTTATATTTTGGCATAAAGAAATTTGTCTTGTGTATTTGTATCTACCAATCTCTCTTGGAAAGATGGTATGCTATATGAGTTTTTCTTCGGCGTTTTAACAATATGCACTAAAATTACTTCACACTTTGTATCTCATTAAGTGACTGTGGTTTTATATGTTTTACTATACTGTGGATAAATATTATTAAGCTCTTTTAAGTCTTTTGCTCTTTTGAATAGAAATACAATAACAGCCTTCTACACACGAGGGCTGTCCAGAAAGTATACAGCCATGTCATATAAAAAATAGAGGCATTTATAGTTGGATTTTTTTCCCAGACAGCCCTTGTCATATCTCATATGTTTTTGTCAGCATAAGTTAAGAATAGATTTCTGGTGGTGAGAATGCTATATCAAAGTCTAAATACAGATACACTATTACTGATAATACCCAAATACCTCTCCATTAAGGTTGTATCAATTTCCATGGCCACCAATATAAGTGCTGATTTCACCACTAACTCACCATCCTTTTCTATTGTCAAACTTTCGAATATCTGAAAATGGTATATTAGTGAACTTTTAATTTATGAGTGAATTGAACATTTATTAATGTGATATAACATTTGTTAATATAATATAAAGACATTTGTTTTTGTAAAAGTTTTAGTTTTTTTCCTACACATATGTAATCAAAGTTACCAACTGCTTTCCCTATTGTTCATGGATTTGAAAAATAAATTTAGTTATGAAATATTTTCCTATGCTCACGTAATAGAGAAATGCACTGATGTTTTACTTGTTCAAAAAATTTTTCTCGGAGAGTTTGCCAAGTAGTTGTCTTAGTTTGATTGCTAAAAAAATAACAAAACAAATCATACTGACCAGGTAACTAATACACAATAGAAATTTATTTCCTATTGTTCTGGAGGCTAGAAGTCCAAGCCCAGGGTGGGGGCGGGGCTCGGCCTGGTGAAGGCCCTGCTCCGGGCTTCAGACCGCAGACTTCTCACTGTGGAGACAGCCTGGCAGGAGGGACAAAGGGGCTTTCTTGGGCTTCTTTGATGAGGGATTAATCTCATTTATGACCTGATCATCTCCCAAAGGTCCCATTTCCTAATACACCACTTTGGGCATTAGGATTTCAATGCAGGAACTCTGAGAAAGACATGAACATTCAGACCCTCGCAGGAGTTTCATGGTTTTATATTTTGGTTTCTAGTCATCGTTATGAGGCATAGTTTGAATACAATAAAATGCACCATTGTGTGTGCAGTGACCAACGTGTGTCCTTTTTCTTTCTCTCTGTCCTGCTCCTCTCTCCCCCTCTCTCTGGCTCTTTGGCTTATACTTTATTAGGACAGCTGGACCTGTGTCATACCTCCACTTTTATCGGAATATGTCTTCTTTTGTCTCTAGTGTCCTTGACCTTCTCAATGCAGATGGTACTCTTCATGGACTTCCCTTAGTATATGCTTTCCATAAAATGGGCCGAGGTGGTAGAATGTATGTGATCACATGTACGTGACTGTGTGATTGTGTTACATGAAGTGGTAGTGCCTGTCTTGCTGGAGTTTTTCTCTGTCATGGTGCCCCACAAAACCCGTACCCCATGCCCCTGTTGTTGACATTTGCATGTTATAATCTGTCATAAGTAATAAAACAACATTGGTTCATTGCAATGAACTAAACTCCATATGTCTTTCATGTTTCATAACTGTTCCCCGAAAGCCATTTTTCTGATCTAGGATATTATGTAGGATACTGTATAATATTTAGTTATCACGACTCCTTAGCCTCCACTGATTTGTGTAAGTTTCTCATATTTCCCTTTGTAGACCTTGAGAATATTGAAGAATATTGGTCAGTGATGTTGTATAATGTCTTTCAAGTGGGACTTACCAACATTTTTCTCATGAATAGATTGGGGTGATAAATTTCATTAGAAAGATTACAGAGACGATATGATCACATCATATCCAGGGTACAAGCTATTAAACTGAATTATCACTTGTTATGGTAACTTTGGTCACTGGCCTAGGTATTGTTTGTCAGGTGTTCTTCACTACGAAATCACTATATTCCCCCTTTCCAGTTTCCTATCTTTGGAAACAAGTCACTAAGCATAATACACTCAAGAATTGGAAAGGTAACATCCACTGCCCTAAGGAGAAAATATTTACATAAATTATTTGGAATTCTTCTCTATATAAGATTTGCTTCTTCTACATTTAGAAATTGTATTTCATCATTTAATTACTTCCATGTTGACCCATAGGTATTTATTTTATACTTTGAGTCATAACCCAAGACCACATTATTAAGCTACTCAAAATGTCCCCACTTTTACCATTTGGAGCTCTTTAATTTAAGGTTGTCTTTATGGCCCTTTGCCATGCCCCCAGCCTTCTGTATTTTAGTGCTTTAGTGCTTACATCCTTATTTCATATACGACAAGATGCTCTAGGCTCATTTGTGTATTTCCTGGCCCTTCCCTAGACATAACCAATGTTCCAAGGAGTTCTGATTGCTTTTACTGGCAAATGGTATTAGAAACCAACATCTGGACCCTGGATTTGCTCATTGCTTCTGGAGGGTCATGCACAGTAGGAAAAGCTAGAAAAAATGTGTATCTACTCATGTACATGTACGTGTCTGTAGGTATTTCTGTAGCTATACTGCTGTGTTTACTTTAAGCTAAACAAAAGGTCATACAGATCTTTGACCGCAATCCAACACAACATGGTTCATTCTAGCCTTTCCCTCTTGCCTCTCTATATGCCCCGCCCCCTGCAATAGTGAGAACCCCACCTCCCACCACCTGCTAGACATGGCCTTTGTCACTAGGGTCCTCTATGATGAATGGAGGCATAGTTGGAGAAACTGGCAGGAAAATGTTACAGTTTGATCCACAACATTCTACTGGTGGGAGATGTCCCTTTGCTTTGAGAATCCCTATGGTAGGTATTCCATGGCTTCCACTAAAAACAAATAATTACCACATGACACTAAACAAGGTGAGGAAGTGTTGTGAAAAAGCAGCTTGATAAATAAGATAAAATAATAAATCCTGAAATAATTTCCCAAGAGCTTTTGAAATAATTCACCGAACACACAGAGAGGCTTTTGAAGATTCGTTGGGTGGAAGGGTTGTAGAGGCTACTTCTTATCTACCACGTGGTGGTTAATTTCCTTCTCCTCATTGTGCCAAGGTGTGACCTCATCAGAGGCAAGCTACTCCTGGTGACTTGAAAAGAAGTTGCATAGACACCTTGCCATTATTAATCACTGCCTCTATTGTCAAAAGCTATTTGCAGATATTTTATGTCATTCTATCTAAAAATTATTCTGATGTATTTATGGTTTGCTCTTCTTTTGTACTACAATTTGGCATATGAAAAATGGTGCTCTACAAATCAGGAAGTAATGAAGGTAATAATGTGTCCACCCAAATTAGACTCTGATCTACTACAATGCTCTACTGTCTCTCATATTCGCCTCTGCATCTCCAACCACTGTGGGTTTCTTTTTTTTCTTTTTCTATTTTTTTCAGATGTGCAAAGAAAATTGCAACTATTTAAAATAACATAGAGAGGGAGAACGGTAGGCAATATCCTAACTACCTTGGCCCTTTACATTTCAGCAGCCTTGTTGCCAAGGAAACCACTTGGGATGTTAGGGAAATTCGTGGATATTTAAAGTGGCTTGTGCCTGTATAGAGATAGACACGTGCGCAATTCACCCTGCAGAATAAAAAGCGTCCAGTCCTGCAGTATTGAGCCTGAATTTCAAGGGCTGAGGATGGGAAATAACAAAACGCAAAGGCTTATTCACTTATTTGCCAAATAATGTGCTACAGATAGTATTTCCGATTATTGCTAGGATGAGCTGTTTTGTGAATCTAGCCAGAAGAGTAAATAGTTGCAATACAAACCTATAAATCTTACATTTTTATTTGTATATGTGATTTGCAATTTTTACATCACATCTACCACTTGGACAATTAATTCCCCAGGTATATTTCAAATTTTAGAATCTAAAATGGAAAGCAAATGTTTTTTTCACTGAGGCTCAGTTGGAAATTGTCTGAATTCTATATGCATGCAGACGTGAATCTTTATTCTCCATACCATGTGTAAAGTACAGATATTAGAAGAGAGGAGAGATGGCTAACATATCAAAATCCTTGAGCTAGCTTTTCAGTTTCTGGATACCTATGCCGGTCCTCTCACTTTTATCTTTACAAATTTCTGCTGAAGATGCGACATTTTTAGTGAGACAACTGGCTGCAGAGTAGGAAGCAGGAGTACAAACTGATTTCCAAACACCATTTCCCCATATATGCATGATGGGTTTTTGAACCTAGACTCAGAGTCTTTACTCTCCCCAGACATGCAGGGTGAGTTCTCTATACTCTCCATACATTTTTGTCACATGGGATATCCAACTTCACCCTGAGTGTGTAAGAACAACCACGCTCCCCACCAGTTCATTGGACTGGGCTCTAGAACATCTGTGCAAGAGGTCTGCAAAGCAGTGAATTTCTGCCTGGACCACGTATGTGCTTTGCTTTAAATAAGATTTAACTGACAGATGGTGCTGTGGGAGCTTCTACCTCCCACAGCTCCCTAGTGGGGATGGTGAAAAGGAATGAAGTCAGAAGTAAGGAGAGAGGCAAGAACTCAAACATAGGTAGGTTCTGCATCTCTTAATTGAATGTTATGAGGTTTTACAATGTCTATTACGATTATTCATGGAAATGCTTTTTTCAGTGAAAGATCTACAATTATGTAAAAATATACTATAAAGCCACACTGCTTCTCTCCCGTCACGTGGCTGGGCTTGTCTCTTCAGCACTGGGCTCTCTACCAAAAACAGCAAGGCCACTAATTGCCCAGCAAAGAAAAATGAGGACACCCACTTACTTTGGGGGAAGGGGCTGCTTATTGATCATATGTCATCATTCATTGTTGGGGTGTAGCCAATAGACAGATTATGCATAATAAAAAGAGGTGAGCACAGCACCTCCAAATCCGAGGCACAGCCCAGTTTACAAATAAAAGAAATACTGAGGAATGAAGAAGTGGATTTTAGAAAGCGTCTGCTTTGTGTTGCAGTAAAAAGAAGAAGAAATGAACACCACGAAACAAGAGATGAAAGATGAGAGGATAAGACAATAGACAGAGATATAAAATGGAGTGAGCTGGGAGCCAGACAGAAGGGAGAAACGAGCTGAATGAGATAAGGAAAAAATAAAAGGAAACGAAAGCCCCAAGAACTAATTTTAAAACCGCTTTGAAAGCAGCAGTAAAGAACCCATATTGTAAACACTGGGCCGGGGATGTGAAAACGGAAGTCCAGAGCTGCTGAGCATTTTTATTATTCAGCAACAGTAAATCGCTTGCAGTTAGACTAAGTTTTAAAAATCACAAATGCAAGGTTTCACCACAGGGGGAAAAAAGATAAAGGAGGGTTATAGCAAACGTTAGTAGATTTTAAAAGAATCCAATACATAAATTTAAAAATAATCTCCTCATTAAAACTATAGAAAAGCTTGAGGTAGTTGGGAAACTCCTAAATACAGTTAAGTATACAAGTCAATACATAAATTTTAAAAAGGTAAAAATGAGCTAGGGGAAATAAACAGATATATGTGAACATAAGAGAGGAATGCCTAAGCTAATACTATCGAAAAGCTTACTGAAATATATAATGTCCTAGGAAAATATAAATTAATAAAACTATTTCTCCAAACTTCAAAGATTTAAAAGGACAATTATGACAAAAGACATTGAATAACTCATATTGCAGATTTCCTAAGGAGAGGTTTTAGATTTATTTGGTGTTATAATTTTTTCCAAATTTACAAGAAACAAATAACTGTCTCCTAAATATAGTTTCAGGGCACAGAAAAAGAAGAAACACTTAAATTGGTTTCTGGAAGATAACATAGCCCTTTATCAAAAGCTGACAGAGAAACTGAAGATAAATTTAAAACTTAGTTAAGAATATTCTTAATGAAATACTAGCAAAACAAATCTAGAATGTTATTAATAAAATAATAAAATTATATCCAAGTAGGGTCTACTCCAGTAATATTATAAAGAATCAGTATTAGGAAATCCTGTTTGTATGTAGTCGTATAAAAGGAACAAAAATTATATAATCATTTTACATGTTGAAAAGACATTCAACAATACTCAACCTTCATTCTTGAGATGAAAGTGGTTTTAGCTGTCAGAAAACGCGGAATCTTTCTTAATAATATAAAAATTATATAAAACCTTTGAAATAGTGTAGCAGCAGGGTCAGGTCTCCCTCAAATTATCTATAGATTCAGTGCAATCCTAGACAAACTCCCAGGAGGCATGTGTAGGTGTTTGTGGTTGTGTGTGTATGTATGTGTGTGCGTACCAATTGACAAGCTGGTTCTAAAGAGTATCTGAATAGGCCAGGAACAGATAGAGCCAAGCCAATATGGAAGAACAAAATTTGTGGATTTTACAATAATGGGATCCAAACCTATACAAACCTGCTGTAAAACAGATAGTGTGGTACTTGCCAGAATGATAGGTAAATAAAATCAGAGTATGGACTATGAAGTTCAGAAGGTACGGCAGGAGTGACAGCAGTGAAAAGGGAGTCAGGACTCAGATCTGGGACCCAGGCTGCCATGGTTGAAGGTCTTTGTCTTCAGCCGGGAGAGATCAGAGCCAGTGCAGTAGTCTGAACATAATGAGAAAAAGTTAATATTTGAAAATCATCACTCCGGCCATTGTGCTCATCCCAGAGAGGAGAGGCGGCAAGGATGGGTGACAGGAGAACGGTTTGAAGACTAGTTCTGTGACTTAAGCCCTGTATGATGTTGGCTGGCACCAGAGTTCTAGGCTGGAGCTGGTAAGAGGTGGTCAGATACTGAATTTATTTGGAAGAGTTTCTGGATGGATTGAGAGAGAAGTCAAGGACTGCTTTCATGTCCAGATCCTGAGCTAGAGGCAGAAACGAGCTGTGAACTACTGAACTGGGCAATATGGTGGGGAAAAAGATATTGAATGAGGAATCAGAAAGGAGTTCTTAGACACAATAAGTTTGTTAGACAGAGATCCAAGTAAAGGTGTCAAATAAACAATTGGATATGTGAATCTGGAGTTCAATATAGATGGATTAGGGGTCACACAAGGTGGAACAGAACTGGGGGTCTCTCTCATGGGAAGTGAGAACCTTCACCGCCATCCCAGTTGTTATTTGCTGTGCTGCAGTTCAATGTGTGGGTTTACATGGGCTGGGATTTGATTCCCAGACCTCCTGGTTGCAGGGCAAGCTCTCCACCTGTTGAGCTCTCCTGGCATCCTCTTCAAAGGAATTTGATGTAAAGGAGAGGAGATAAAGCAGAAGTAAATGGAAAGAGGTGGTCAAGAGAGTATCTTAAATATGAGGGGTATGATATTGTATCTGACGACTTGTGGGAAACATCCAGGAATGTGTAAAATATAAGGATTCGAAGAAGAAACAGATATGGCTGCCAGAGCATCTTACTGAATGAGTTAGATTCAATGGGAACTAGTGCACAAGTGGAAGTCTTAGCTGAATTTTTTCTTTTCTTTTTGGATTTCTTTATATTTTCCTGATTTCCGTATATATATATATATATATATATATATATATATATATATATTCACACTATGGCACCTGACACATCCTATAAGATCTTATATCATAACATGTAAGTTGTCTGTAAATAATTTATTACCTTTGATAATACCGGGGGTGCCAAAAATGTATACACATTTTAAGAGATGTCTATATATTCTTTTTGAAGTAGTAATGTGTAGTATCATGTTTGCTGAAAAGATGATTTTAATCAAATGAATGCTAATGTCACTCTATGGCAGGCAGGACAGTCAACAAAAAAGGCAGAAGCACAGTTGTTGATCAAGAAGTGCAAGACCATTTTGAAGTGGTATTTGAAATTCGAGAATGTTGTGTAAGTACGGTGACAATGGAGGTGTGAGTGTGCCACAGAACCTCCAACACACCTAATAATTGCACACATTTGTGATGAGTTTGAGACGCATGGTAACTTGAAATTGCATGCGCAGTGATACGAGTGGACACTTTGGTCAACGTGGCTCAAGCAGTAGTTCACTGTAATCAGATGTGTCTGAACACTGACGGTCACTACTTTGAGCACCTCTTGTCATTGCAAAAGTCAAACGTGACTTGTATCCACCTTTTGTTATCAGTATATAATATTATTTTAATACAGTGTTTTTCTTTCTTAAAATATGTACACATTTTTTGGGCACCCTCTGAACATTAAATAGTGGAAGGGGCACACAGGTAATTTTTAAAAAGTGAAAACAAGAGTTAAAAATAAAGAGCTAATAACAGAATATGAAAACATGCCAAACAGTCCATGTTGAAATTATTTCACACACGTTGAAAGGATGCAGACAAAAGCTTAGATGGTCTGGATGGAGTAACGAAAGCAGAGACCCCGGTAGCACAGGGGTCTGCAAACTCCTGGCTCCTTCATGAAATCCAGCCCCATCACTATCTGGACTTATATGGTAGTACTGCTGGCTGCCCTTGTTCTCTTACACACTGTCGAGGGCTGCTTTCCCACGGAAATGGCACAGTTCAGTATGTGTGTGTCAAAAGCCTAAACTATTTACTCTCTGGTATTGAGCTCTCCCCCTCCCCCCCACAAAAAACAAAATAAAAGAAGTTTGCAAACAATGGAACCTCGCTATTCAGTGTCATCTTCATTCCAGCGGCTCCTGCTCACCTGGTTGTGTATTAGAAATGCGGGACCTCTGGCTCCATCCCAACTGAGACAATCTTTATATTGACACACTTCCCAGGAGATTCAAATGCATTAAAACTTGAGGAGCCCTTACATGGAGTGTGTCCTGAGATAGAGAACAGTTCTTTCTTGTGCTCCCGGAAACAGATGGGAGTGTCGGCCTTGTTACCAATGTTGTAGCACGAATACACTTACTTAAAATCTTAGTTTATTATCTATTATCATTAGATACAAGATTTACACTTCTTAATATTTTGTCTGTAATATGTTTTGGTTCATTAGCCACTAAAAGCCTCAGGGAAAAGATGGATCAAAGTGATGTTTGCCAGGCTTGTTAGTTACAGAGAGATTTCAGAGAAGGTGAGTGAAAGAGAGAGAGAGAAAGAGAAAAAGAGGAGGGCCCAGAGCTGGCTCCGTAGTTGTACAGCATTAGTTCTGACATGGTTTCATTCCATACAGGGAACTGAACTTGGGGCCTCCCACATGGGAGGCAGGAACCTTTGCCACCATCCTAGGGGTTACCACTTTTGTCACAGTGCAGCCTATGAGCCGGGAATTCAACCCTGGACCTCACAATTACAAGGCAAGCACTCAATCTCTGAGTTATTCCAGAATCCCCAAGAGAGTTTCTAACACTAGTGAGCCAGATTGAGTCAGTAAATGTTGTTCAGCCTTAATTGCTCCAGCTCATACGCTTGGCAGAACCACCTAGGTGAGGTCTAGAATCAAAAGTTCACTTGCCATCATGACATTTAGATCACCTATTATTGAACCCCCGTGCCATATGCCACCCAGGGAGGCTGTAGCTAGAAAGGCAAAACCAGAGTGTAGAGAAATCCATCCATGTCATCTCTTAATTATCCAATGGGAAGTCAGGAACGCCACTGCTGTGATGTGGGAATGCGACCTATAATATAGCAAATTACTCTGTTCTATTGCATGAGGTTCCTGTTTTACTTGCATCACTATGGAGAGTACATGCCAACAGGAAGGTTTGACAAGATGCAGACCAGATCATTTCAATACGTAGTAACTAACTAAACTCGAAGCAGGTATTTATTGAATTCAACAAAGGGTGTGAACCCTGTTTAACTCAAAAGATACAAGTTTAAAAGTATAGTATATTTCAATACCTTACAGTTGGTGATTTCTTTTAAGCTAAAGTACATTATGCATTTCTAAGTCAGAATAATTTTGAGTAGTGGCATTTTTATGTATTTTACAAAATAAACTTGAAAGTACGTTTTTCCCTTGGCTACGGTAAGGGTGACATAATGGTATCATGGCTCTTTTGTCTGAAGATGAATAGCACTAAAATACAAAGAACATTTTAGTACCTAAAAAAGGTTCTATTTAAAATTAATTTTGTCATGTGTGTAATTGTAATTATATTAATAGGTAATTTAACAATAGCTTTTATTTTTACTTCACAGTTTAATGATAAACTTCAAGAAATACAGTTAAGCTCTATTAAATAAGTGAAATTAAAAAGTTACTTTTCATCTTGTCTAAGTTCCCTAGGGTTTCTTGTATTTTAATTAGCTATTTTAATTTTAAGTTTCATTTTATTTCCTTTTCCATTGATTCCTACGAGACCTTTGTATTTTTAGATATAATTCAAATATCAAAAGTACTGACTAAAGCTAGAATAAAATGTGGCGTGTTTAAACTTAACCTAGGCACAAGTGGGAAAATTACAAAAGTGAAGTGTCTTGGCCACTTCAATTCTTCTGAGCTATGAAGTGACGTAAGACTCTTTTTTTTAAATTAAATTTATTAGGGTGACATTGTTGCATTGTGTGTTCACTACCCAGAGTTAGTTCTCCTCTTATTATACTATATTTGACCCTTTAAATGCAAAAAATGTAAGGAACGGGAGAGCTCTAACTTGACATTACCGTGTGTGCATACCAGTTTCTACAAGAGTTTATTTGGCAGTCCATACTCGTGGGCATTTTTGAGAGAGAGAATGTTAATTCATTTGTTCATTTGCTTATTCATTCATTCATATTTTTTAATGTTCTATGTTCTAGGCGTTGTCCTAGGACACAGAACATGTGTGTTGCCTTCTTAGAACTTGCGCTTGAGTGGGATAGTAAATACCACCAAGTAAACACATAAGTTACACTGATACTAAGAGTGAAAAGGACTATGGAGATAATGAAGCAGAAGTCACACTTGACTGGTGCCATGATTTATGTGAATGAGTAATCCAGGGGATTATGTAAAGGAAGGAGATTTTCACTTGGAGAAGAGGAGTTGGGATGACCCCTGAATCAGGCATGAGCTTGGCATGTGTGAGCAGTAGCAAAACGTTTGGTAACTGAAGATAAGTGAGGGAATGTGTAGAAGAAAATGTGGTCAGAGAAGCAAGCATGACTCAGATCATATTAGGTTCTCCATCAGAGGACTGGATTGAACTGTAAATGTGATTGAGACGCAAGGGAGGGTTGTGAGTAGGAACATGAAATCAGTTGATTTGTGATTTTAGAATTGACACTGGCTGCTTTGTAAAAGGCACACAGTGGAGTGCAACAGTCTAAGCTGGGAGGACAGTAACAGAGGTAGCGCGATTGTTCGGATATGAAAGAATGGTGGCGAGAACGGGTTCGACTCTAGATATGTTCTCAGTAAAGCCAGAGGACTGACAATGACAAGGTGCAGGGTGTGAGGGAGGGAGCAGGATTTATCATTCGTTCAGCTTTAGCTGGAATGGGGACAGTGCCATTGAGTGAGACTGAGGAACATTAGGGCGACTACGTTTGAGGAAGAAAATACAAATTTCTATTTTAAACATGTGTTGAGTCCTCATTACTCCTCCAGTGGAAGTCCTTAATTCTGGAACTCTGGGATAAGAGCTCAGGTGAATGAAATGATTAAGAGTATAAGTGGAGAACAGATGTGATCTTATGGCTGAGCCCTGAGAAAGGGGACAGACTCAACAAAGTGACAGCCAATATGGGACACAGGAAGTATAGTTGATGTTAAAACATGGTGAACAGAAGCAAAGTAAAACAAAAAGAAAAAAAAAAAACTTTCTTACGAAGAAAGAGATGGAACTGTCAAACACTGCTGAGGTTGAAGAAAAAGAACTCGGCAAGATGAATATTAGACCCAGCAAGGGGATGTCATGGATGACCTTCAAAAGAGAACTTTTCTGCAGAGCAGTGGGACAAATTTCTGATAGAAATGTGTAAAGGCAAGAATGAGGGATTTCCATTTCTAGTCATATGGTTGACTGTATTTTGTAGAAAAAAACATTTTCTGAAGCAGAATGTCTGAAAAAAAAAGAGCTGCCTAAAATACAAGAAA
The DNA here is from genome assembly GCA_004027555.1 of Craseonycteris thonglongyai. Lineage (NCBI taxonomy): Eukaryota > Metazoa > Chordata > Mammalia > Chiroptera > Craseonycteridae > Craseonycteris > Craseonycteris thonglongyai. Next base: position 28,491 of record PVKE010018038.1, read on the forward strand.
CATCTCTTTTTAAAAGCCTGGCTGAACTGTCAGTATAGTAAGAGAAACAACCAAAACAAGAACCAATAAAAATTTTTCATTGCAAAGGAACATACCATGAAGGAGCTGCGCATCCTGGGAGCCTAAGAGAGAGAGAGAGTTTAATGACACACAAGCATTAGGACACAAAAGACAAATCTTGGAGCCTAAGCAAACTGGTCGTCAAGCTAGAGACCATCGATAAAGCCAGGATACACTCTGTGGGTAGACCAGAAAAACATTTTCTACAAAGAGGAAAACTTTGTGTATTTCCACCTTGGTCATAAACTTGAGTCTGCCAGGCAAAGAGTTAGTGTATTTTCAGTTTTATACAGGGTGGTTGTGTTATATCAGGTGGAGGGATGACCTTGTTATTGTCTATATTTGGTCATTACATATGGGTGAAGGCGATCCACATAGCTGCCAAGTTGACAAAGAGTGGATTTGTGATGGTTAATTTTATAGATCAACCCGGCTGGACTACAATGCCTAGATAACTGGTCAAACTTTAATTCTAGATATTTCTATAAAGGTGTTTTCTGGATGAAATTAACTTTTAAGTACGTGGATTTTGAGTACCGGAGCTTATTTACCCTCCAAGGTGTGTGGCTCAAACAATGGACTTGTAATACTTCCCACCTTCGAAGTAATTTCTAGGATAGAACTAAAACAGTATGGATCCCTGACTCCACTTTGTTTGCTTTATTTTTGGTCCATTCTTGAAAGTTATTTTATTCAAAAAGTTGTCTTTTTATTTTTTTCTCTGAAACAAGATAATAAAAGTAGCAGACAGGTATTGGAGGAATGCTTAAAATATCTTTCATAACTTCTACATTAATTATATGTATATAGCACCTTTAATACTTTTATTAAGAGTCTCAGTTAACCGGCACCCATGGGGATTGGTAGATGTCAGATAAATGTAAGTAGATTTTCCATTAACCGGAACTCAAGCAATTGACACTCTTGTTTGAGTTCCTGTGAATGGAGAGTCTACTGTACTTATTTTTTACACATTATAGAGAGGAATGTTGTGCCATCTCATTCATGAAACAGTTATTCAGCATTTTGTAGGAATAGCCTAAGTAAATGCAGTGCATGGGAAGGACGTAATCTTGCCTCTAAAAGTTCCTATTTGTGGGACTGAGTGAGTCTTCCACTCTCTGTGAAAGTTTTGTCATGTGTCAATGAAAGGAAATGGGTCGACTAATCTGAAATCCACTTGACCTCCTGGGTTCTGTGTTATTTTGTACTTCCCTCTCTTATGTCCTTTTTTCTTACAGGCATTCAGTAGGCTTGTTCTGGTCCATCCAAACCATTGTACGTGCGTCCGTATGTAGGTGGGGCCAGGTGCAGAAGGACACCTGTAACGGCCAATAGGGCAGCACCTTTATGCGGCTATCTGCCACTCACACAGCAGGTGGGCGCATGGAGATGGTTTAGTTTCCATTTGATCCGTCCACAGCTCCACTGTGCCTGGTGCTTTCATTGCTCTACTTAAAATTCTCTTATGTTTTT
>PVKE010018039.1:0-30029 GCA_004027555.1 Craseonycteris thonglongyai
TGTGTGTGTGTGTGTGTTGGGGATAGGGGGGCACTTTTAAAGTCCTTTTTGTCAGGGAAGGATGGGGTCCACGCGTAGAGGGCAACTCAGGAATGTTGCTCCCCAAGCCTTATGCAGAATCTTGTCTTCTGTCAAGTGCATTCTAAGCTTTAGCAAGCGTTCGAGGAGAGATATCCCATTGCACCCTATAATCCAAGGCTGATCTTAAGCACACGAGAGTATTAATGTAATTGCTGCAGAGGCACCCAACTTGAAAAAACCTTTATTGTACAAAGTGGGTAAGGTTTGACTGGGGAGAATAGTCTTATGATTTTACCACATTGGGCCTTCATGTAAGGAAACTAAACTACAGAAAGGAACCGAGCCCAGAGGACTCCAAGATCTGTTGCAGCTCTGCTAACCTGTGCTTTTCAGTTCTGGAACTATGAGTGGTGACATCATCCAGACTGTCATTTCAACACCAGGAGCGGCTGGGCTAATTTGATTAGCTAATTCTGGACATCACATCACCAAAAAAGATTTATACACAAATTTATCTTTCTTGTGACATGAGACTTTCGATTTCATCAGCTATAAATAATTGCTGCTGATGGTTTATACTAACAAGGGTTTGAGCAGTTGTCAGTAAGTTGTTCACTTTATTGATTTTTTTCTCTACTTGTCTATCATGACTAAAATTTAAGTGGCTCAGAGTATAAATATTAATTGAACAGTGACTTTTTTTTAAAGATTTAGTTTTGAGAGAAGGAGAGAGAGAGAGAAGGGGAGAGGGCCCAGAGCAGTCTGCATAGTTGTACCTCATTCCTTATGACGTGGTTTCATTCCACACAGGTGGATATGGGGCCACGTGGGGCGGGAACCAAACTGGGGGCCTCCCATGTGGGAGATGAGAACCTTCACCACCGTCCCGGGGATTGCCAGTTGAGCCGCGGTTCAGTATATGTGTTTACACGGGTCGGGGGCAGAATTTGATCCCTAGACCTTGAGATTGCAAGTCAGGTGCTCAACCTGCTGAGCGATGCCGGCCTCCCCTCTTGATAAAAGGCCACAGCATCAGCAGGTTTCACCTCTGACGCCTTCATGTACAGAAGTGAGAATTCTGAGGGAAGAAAGGGCAGTGATGCACACAGGGGTGGACTGATCCAGATACGTCATCAGGTAGCCCTCTAAACAGCCACAAGTTTCTTTAGCGGTGATGAGTAAGATTCCCCCCAGTGGGTAGAATGAGATACAGATCAAAAAATAGAAGTAAGTGAACGTCTACATGTTAAACACTGAAACTCACTCCACCCAGCTCCTGCCTTACCCCATCTGGCAGGAAATGGGAGACATGCACCCTTCTCAGGGGGATAGTAACATTTAGAGGTGGCCCACTAAAGCAGTGAGGTCCCCTCCCAATCGTGCTATAGTAACTCCCATCTGTCACCAGCCTCCCAAGACGCACAACTCACAATCAGCTCAGTAGCATGCCTCACTCTAAACCAAGCTTGTCTAACTCACAGCCCACACACGGCCCAGGACGGCTTTGAATGTGGCCCAACACAAAACTTTCTTAAAACGTTAAGAGATTTTTTTGTGTGTGACTTTTTATTTTTTATTTTTTTTAGCTCATCAGCTATGGTTAGTGTTAGTGTGTTTTATGTGTGGCCCAAGACAATTCTTCTGATGTGGCCCAGGGAAGCCAAAAGGCTGAAAACCCCAGCATATGGTCAGACACAACTTGCCAGATATTTGAGGAGTGGATTTTAAGTAAAAGTAAAGCAAAAGAGACCAGTATGAACACATAGAAATAAAAAAGAAACAGAGGTGATGCAGGGAACAGAAGAGAAAACAATGAATATACTCAGAGAAAGAAAGAAGAAAACACACCATCTATAAAACAAGAACAGTATAAATCTTTAAAAAGAGCAAAGAACAAGAAAACTTGGGAAATTAAAAATCTGCTAGCCAATATTTTTATAAAATCAATAAAAGTGTTGGAAGTAGAGTTGAAAGAAATCAACCAGATACAAAATATTTCTTAAGACAATAGGAGGCAAAAGGTAAATAAATTAGAAGATCATTGCAGGAGGTGCAACAGCAAAATAATCAGCATTCCAAATGGAGAGAATTGAGAAATTAGTGCAAAGAACATGATCAATAACAGATAGAAGAAAACTTCCCCAAACTAAGGATTTCCTGATTCTGGATCCACTGAGCGCCTATGACATTAAAGACTCACAGCATGACACATCCCTGTAAACTTCAGAACTGGAGATAAAAATTAAACATTTCCAGAACCACCAGGACACACAAAACAAAAATACAGGAGTTCAAATGGCATCAGACTTCTGAACAGTAACCCTGGAAGCAAGGAAACACGGGAACAAAGCCTTTAAAATTCTGAATGAAAGTGATTTTTCAGCAGAAATCCAGACCCAGCCAACCTATCAATCAAGTATGAAACTAAACTAAAGGCAGGTTCTGTGTGGCCTCAGGCAAGCGTCCTAACCTCTCTGCACTTCATGCTCCCAATAATAAAAACAACAAGTAACACCCCCTAACCCATCTCACAGGGTCCTCATCTAGGTGAAATGAAGCACAGATTCCATCCACAGAATACTAAGCCCCTTATCAAATCTAACCTCCAGGGAAGTGGCGAATTATGATTCATTTTTGGACCCTCTAAATTACTTGGACTAGTGACTTTCACATAGTGGATACCAAGAAATCATTTTTGAATGACTAAGTAAGATTTATAGAAAGACTTTTGAGATGTGGGACACTTTATAGATAATAAAAATTTAGAAACTTAATAGATATTATATTGTATATATGATACTATATAGTATTATACTGTATGATAGTATAATATTAGAGAAAAACTAAAGGATGGCATAGCCAAGAAATAGAATGCTGTGTATTTATTAAACTGAGTTAGGACATTGGATATTCTAATTAACAGATCAAAGCCAAGTCCAGAGACCATCCCACCTAGTCTGGAGTTGGGGTGATCTCAGAGAGGGGGGAAATCCTGCTAATTTGTTAGTCAAGCGTTCTTTCTCCGGATGCCTGAGACTTTGTCTTAAAGATAGGACACTGTAAACTAGTAGAGTTAAATTACCCATTGGAAGTCTAATTAGGAGCTGAAAATGCCAGTGGGTGAAGAATGCTGCCGCCGTCTCAGAAGAGCCCTGAGGCAGGAGAGCAAGACAACAGGGAATATGGAGATTGCTCGTTGCAACCACCAGGTGGCGCCACAGACCACAACAACTCTCAGCAGTAGCGTGCCAACCCATTCTTGTCTGTTCTGAAAGGAGTTTGGTAACCCCAGAAACTGGTCTGGAGGAGGGTTCAGAGTCAGACCCCGTTAAGAGAGTACCTCAATACCTTAATTTCACCCTTTTCTAGTTTTTACACTAAAAGATACTTCTAGGAAATGTATTCTGTGATAGAACTGGTTCTTGAGAGCCAATTGCTACATTTTCAGTAATTAAATTTAAAAAAATTAGATGATATAAGTTAACAACGAACTAGATTATATTTAAAACAAAGATAAGAAATGCTGAACACTTATCACTAATTGCTACATTTTACTATTTCCTGTGCTCTTGAAGTTATTTGTACATCTATTGTACCTATACCATATGACTCCTCTAGAGCAGGCTGTGACTGACTACACATCTCTTCCAAACTCCACGTTTAGTGGCATCACGTTGGTAATCTGAAATTGGCCATGGAAACTGGCAAATGCTACTAATCAGCTCTTCAGGAGCTGGTTAAATATTTACCAGCAACCAGTAGGGGAGGAAGCAGGGAGATGGCCCAAAAATTATGCTGGGAGCAGAGAGAAAGGAGTTTTACATGACAAAACTCTGATAATACTTCAGACACAGTAAAATGCAGTAGCTAAAATCTTGTCCTCCGTAGTCAGGACGGAGACTTCAAATCTGTGCTCTGCTATTTATTAACTGTGTGCCTTGGGCAATCGAATTGACTCTTGGTGCTTGTCTATCTATCTATAAAAAGGACATAAAGTAACTGCTTTATAAGGTTATTTTAAGGATCAAATGAATTTAATACATATAAGTCACTTTAAGTAGCTGCATTGACTATTATTATTGCTGAAAGGCAATAGGATTATTAATACGCATGATGCAAATAGCACAGATACACTTGAATTCTAAGATCTTAAAGCCATTTACCAACCTTGTTATATATTACATTTAAATTCACATCAAGATTTAAATTTATTTTCTAGAAAGAAATAAAATGCCAGACCTAACTATAGAATAATAATAAATGTTGACTATCATACATTCCCTTTTTAATATTTGGGAAGTAACTAAAATTCCCAGGGTTTAATTCTAAAGGCTTGTATCCTGAGTTCTTAAATATTTTGCAAATATCAGAAAATTCATTGGGTTTTCCCAGAGACCTTGTCATTTAAGGCAAAAGTATATCTTGTGTTGTCTAAGTCAAACTGAGAGGTTGCTCAGAAATTGAGTTCGTAGAAACTCTATGTCTCATTCCCTAATGAGGAGTTCAGAATTTTTCCCCCTATTTGAATGGTGGCCACCTTTGAGAATAAGTATAGAGAATAATCTCTGAGTGACAGAAGGGAATGAGGAAAATCTAGACTGAATAGATGTCACTCTGCAAACTCACAAATTAAATACCTAGCTTTGGGATGTAAGAGCTTGATCAGTTAGGTCTGGGTTATGAGTGATACAAAAGTTAGGATGTCCGCAGGCATAAAGTTAGGAAAGCCCTTTCTGGAATTTTTGGAGAATGTTGGAGTACAACCTATCTTCTGAGATCCTAACCTGCTAACATGTCCTGTCTGAGGCTAGAGGAGAATCCCATAATCCACTGAAGCCATTTCCAACTGGCAGAAACTGGAAAGCTGAGAAATAGATTAGTAAAAAAGACTGTCCAACTCAATGTATCATTCAGACTTCAAAACCTGAAATGCAGAATTTTCTATTCACACTAGTCACACACAGATTTTTTATTTATTTTTTGATTAGCCCATCAGACAAGAGTGGCCCTATTATTTATGCCCAACACTGTGAGAAGTGAACCTTCAAAATTTAAGAACTATAACAAAACAGAAGAGCATCTTTTTCTAAGGCACCCAAGATGTTCTATAAATCTGTAATAAAAAGTAATTTGCTTAAAAAAAAATCAGTGACGTTTCAACAATGCAGACACACTCCAAGTTCATCCCTCTGGAACTCTTATGCCCCCCCAAAACTGCCAGGGTGTTTCCTCACCAGAGTATGCACATTGCCATTTTTAGAATTCCTTCTGTTCTCTGATATACTCATCGCCTCAGGGGAAAAACATGTGACGCTCTAATTCATTTGAGGCTTCAGCTGTCTTCTGTCACCATCCCATTTAGAACTATTTTGGTTCCACCACTGCTGGTAGAGCCCGGAGGGGTGTGACCACGCATGAGGAGAGTAGTGATCTATATCAAGACAACTGACATTGACAAGGGACCATTGGGACAGATCAGGGGCTAGTGCTTTTTAAAATTTTAAATATATGTGTTTGTGAGAATAAATACAAGCTTATTGTTGAATATGTATAAAATATAACAGCCTACCAATTAATTCTACTTTTTATTTTCTTTCTGCTTTATTGAGATATCATTGATATAACATTGTGTAAGTTTAAAGTGTGACACATGATGATTTGATACAACCTATATTGTGAAATGTTTAACATATTAGGTTAGTTAACACATCCTTCACCTCACATAATTCTTTGTCATTGTTGTTATGTTACAAAAAAGATGGTATACAATATTAATACTCCTTTGCATGCTGCTTTTTTCATTTAACAATATATCCTAAAAAGGTCATTCCATATCAGTTTATACTAGGACCTTCTTCATTCTTTTTCATGGCTACATAGTATTCCATTGTGTGTCTGTACCCTAATTTATTCAACCTCTCTTATGTATAGGTACTTAGGTTATTTCTAGTACTTTGAAATTACAAATGATGCTGCAATGCATAACCTTGGGTACATGTATTTTTGTATTGCTAGAGTTGTCTCTTCAGAGTAAATTCTTAGAAGTGGTATTTTGGGTCAAAAGATAGTTTTAGATAGATATGTAGTTATTATTTATTGCCAACATCTCCTCCACAGCTGCTCTGCCAATTCTGTTTCCCAGCAAAGTCTGAGAATGTCAATTTCCCACAATTTCTCTAGCAGAATGTTTTGTCGTGCTTTATCATTTTCACCAATCTGATAGGTGAGCAATGGCACCTCAGGGGGTTGTAATTTGCAATTTTCTACTTATGAGCAGAGTTGAATACTTTTCACATGTTCAGGTTATTTTTAGAGTTTTTTGATGAACTGGTTTTTAGTATCTTTTATCCTATTTTCCTATTTAGTTTATGGTCTTCCTTTAACTTTAGAAAGCTTTTTAATATATATTAGAGACATTACCCTTTATCTGATAAATGTTGCAAATATTTTCTCCCATTTTATCAGATGTAGTTTGATTTGTCATATTTTGGGCAAAAATAATTTTATCTTTATCAATTTTTTATTTATCTGTTGCTTCTGGATTTTGAGTTTTAGAAAATCTTTCCTCACATGTCATAATAGAATTCAACTTTGTTTTTATTCTAGTATTTCTATGATTTTATTTAGATAATAAATTTTGTATTTCTATATTTTTTTAATTTTTAAAAAAGATTTACTTTGTTTTTGACAGAGACAGAGAGAGACAGAGAGAAGGGGGAGGGCCCAGAGCAGTCTCCACAGTTGTGCATCATCAGTCTTCAACATGGTTTCATTCCACACAGGAGGATGTGAGGATGCGAGCGGCGGCAGTGGAACTGGGGTCCTCCCACATGGGACACATGCCCTTTTCAGTTTACGGGCTTGCACAGCCAAGGGCCGGGATTCAATCCCTGGACATCATGCTTACAAGGCAAGCGCTCAAACTGTTCAGCTATCCCTGAATCCCATGGCATTCTTAATGCTATTCCTGAGCATCGTTTTTTCCTCTTTTTCCCAATCCCTCAATGGACTGTTCATCAGAGATAGAGGAAGAGAAATCTGGTCAGCTGCAAGACAAGGAGAGGAAAAGAAGAAAGTAGGTGGGTAGTAAAATTTATCAGATTAAAAGAGACGTTTACAAATAATTTCACCAGCATGAATTTGACCCCTGATTTTTCCTTCTATATGCTATTCTCATATTTAGTCCTTAAACACACATTTGTTTAAGAAAAAAATGATGTACTGACTCTCACCTTTACAGACCTATTAAGTACTGCAGATATACCTCCTAATATTTAATATGGAAAATTTCAAGTTTATACAAAATATAAGTTAGAAAGTATGTTACTGAACAGTAATCTACTATATGGATGTTTTTATAGAATTAGATCCCCTGGTTTGCTTAAAGCCTGGCCTAGTTAACAAAATACCGTGCTCATGGGTCAGACTTTGAAGTTCGTGCCATTCCGTTTAGCTTTTAGTCTATACATAGCTGGGCTTCTACCCAGGGAACACGGTGATCACTTTTTGACCTTCATCAGAAAGCATTTGGTAAGTGGCCTTACTGTTTTAATAATATAAGAGTCCTTTATAACATTTTATGATCACAGGCTTGGCTAAATTACTGGTTGCATTATGCACTTATAAAACAGTCATTAAACAGGGTCACTACATCATACAGCCAGGGCTCCACTCAGCATGATCAGCTTTATTAGCATTTCCAGCCTTGTGAATATTGGTCCTTTTCTCCCTCCCATGCCCACATTTGGAAGAGTCTCTGTAGGGCCCAACTGTGCTGATATTATTAGTGACATTTGTAATCCTCACCAGCAGAAGTTAATTCTGTTTCTCCTTTGCAGCGCGTCTGTGGAAAGAAAAGAATGGCAGTAATGGACAGGGAGCCAGGCCAATCTCTAGCAAGGGAGGGGGTGACCATCTGAAGGACAAGCATCAGTGCTTTGTAATGGCATTTTAAGTTCAAGCTAGAGCTTGTTGGGGGCAATTTGGAAAGCAGAGTGAAGTATAAAGAAGGCAGGGGAAAACAATCACGCGTCCTCCCAAATCTAAAGTAAATCTCCGTTAGCATTTTTTGTTTGTTTGTTCTAGTATTAAGAACCAAGCAGTGAAAACATCTAAAATGAGATGAAATATCTTCTTACTGCAAATCTTGAAAAGCTACAGCCATGGGTGTTCTTGGAGCAGACCTGGTATCAGGGCATTACCAGCGACAAGACTCAAACAGCAGAGCATTCATGCAAGAAACTGTCAGGTTGTCCCTACTCGACCACAAAGATTTTTTCCCCATATATATATATATATATGTAGGGAAGTTTGCATTTGAGAATGGTGAGCTGTCGTTTAATTTTGAGAAACTTGCTACTAGGCTGCATTCCGGAAAGCGGTGCATGATGGGAGCTCAGCCTCTGTCTGCAGAGTGGCTTCCCTGCGTTTGGTGGGCTCTCTGCAGAGCTGGGGGAGGGAGGGGGGACTTCAGGGGCACTCCCATTCTGCTCATTTGTCTTCACATGTGTTGAAAAAAAAAAATATATATATATATATATATAACTTGAAACCTCACCTTTTCACTTAAAATTGTAAAGGTTTTTGCAATTTATCAAACATTTTTTATACTTACAGTGGCATTGAATCGTTTTCTCTTTGTCGCTTGAAATTTTTGCTAGAAACATTCTCACACATATATTGTTGACCATATGTCTGTGATGCTGAGATATACAAAGGCTCTGGGAAAGAATCCAGCCATGTAACCATTCTCATGCTATTGACAATGGCTGGATTTTTTTCTGGACAGCCTCAGTATTCCTGAGATTGGAGTTAAATTTGGATACATTGACAACTTTTGGTAGCTCTTCAACTTCTTCCCAGAGCGGTGCTACCTTTCATTGCCACGGCCTCAGCACATGAATGCAAGAGGCAAACTCAAAAGGCACATTGCTTGGGAACATTCATAGCACTAGATGGCACAAGATGTTAAAAATAAGGTGGTTAACTGATGCGATCCCTCTTAACACCTTCATTTTGCAGTCCTCATAATGCAATACAATTCCATTTTGGATTCTATCTGGGAGTTTGGCTTCAGAAATGCCTCACATTATATAGTCTGATCAGTCTATGTTTCAAAAACATGGTTCCAAGACCAGCGTTCTGGTGAAACCAGATTTAGTTGTCTTTTATCTACCGGTATGTTGAAAGTCCTCCTCATGTCTACCAGTGTTCACCCTTGCACAGAAACTGTATCACTTAACCAACCTAGCCACTTAAGAACACTTAGCTATTTTCACTTGAGTTTAAAAATAACACTTTGATAAAATCCTGGGAGATGAGTGGCCGCATGAGTTCAGTAACTGTTGGACTGTGCTGCTGAGGAGACTGCATACCTAGAGGCAGTGTATGAATAAGTGTCATAACCCCAGCGAATTATGCTACCCAAGGCCGCTGTGTGACAGATGCAGGGTTAGTCACAAGGACAACCAGGTCAGACCATGTCTGAGGAGCAGTGTAAGTAGAAAAGAACACCCTAATGTTGATGGGTCAGCTCCAGTGATTTTGTAGATGTGGAACAATAGCCTTAGGAACTGGCATGGATTTCATTCAAACTGTGGAAGGGACCTTAAGCAGGCACTAAGTATAAAGATGAGCAATCTGAGGCCTAAAGAAGTCCAGTGACATACGCAAGATCCCACGGCAAATTACTGGTATGTGCGTCTTCACCCAGGTTTTCTGACTGCAAGGTCAGTGTTGCTTCTACTCCTGCATTAGCCGCATGGCCCACGTCCAGGGTCTTGGCAAGGTCAAGAACTGGTTGGGAGAGAAGCCTGTGCATATCTTATTATTCTCTGTGTTGTTGCCACCTGCACACAGGTGGTGGAATTTTCCAGTGCAGCCTGGCTGCTGATCGTCACCTACTTATCTGCATCTGCCTCTCTCAGGAAAAAATAAAATTCATCTAAGAACTCATTTCCCCAGCCCCTTATTTATACAAATTCCTTATGCATGAAGAGAGCTCTGAATCAAGATTCTTTTCCAATGAGATGGAAACCAGTCTGCAGAGAAACATGGAACCAGGGAACTGCAACTTCCTGACTCCAGCATCATTAAACCTTAGCAATGCCATCTCGTTCGCTGGTTTTCACGTAACTGTGTAAGCACAGTTTTGCCAGTTCAAAGCCCTTGGCTATATTTCATTGTGCCATCTTCCTATCTGAATAACACCAACCACATGCCAAGGTGGAAAAAAATAGCGAGCTTGTCCATAAGCTACTGAGGACGTGGGTCTGTAAGAAGTCAGCTGGACTTCAGTGTTCGGACACAAAGCACCATTCAATTTTCCTCTGAGACAGCGGTCCCCAACCTTTTTGGCACCAGAGACCCATTTCGTGGAAAACAGTCTTTCCACGGACAGGGGTAGGAGTGGGGTGGTGATGGTTTCAGGATGATTCAAGCACATGACATTTATTGTGCACTTTATTTCCACTGTAATATATAGTGGAATAATCATACAACTAATCTAATGCAGTGGTGGATCGGACAGGAGGCAGAGCTTAGGCAGTAATTCGAGTGATGGGGAGTGACTGTAAATACAGATGAAGCTTCACTCACTCACTGGCCTCTCACCTCCTGCTGTGCGGCTCGGTTCCTAACAGGCCAGGGGCTGGGACTGGTCCAGGGTGCAGGGGTTGGGGACCCCTGCTAGGAGACGGTGATAATGAGGGACTTGTGCCCGCAGGCTGGGATGTGGAAGTCAGGAAGAAGGGAAATGGGTGAACATGCTCCTCATTTCCCCCTCCCCAACTCCTTGTAGGTGGAATTTAGTTCAGCTCCACCAATATGCACTTAAGGGCAGCCGTGTGGCAGGGTCAGTGACAGACCCTCAGCAGAGGAGGGATCAGGCCCATTTCCTCTTTCCATGGAGTTCAAGTTCCTAAATGTGAGATAGGTGTGTAAATAACCGAAACTCTGTGCCCGAACGGCAGAAGGGCCGCGGTGGCCAAGTGCTGACTGGTATAAGAAAGAGGGAAACTCATTTTGCCTCACAGGTTCTGAGAGGCTGCAAGGAAGCAACAGCATTTGAGCTGGGCATGGAAGGAGGACAGCATTTAGCAGGTAAAGAGAATTCTCTGAATTTGAACCACAGTGTGAATCAAGGACACACGGCTGGGGTGTCCACAGGCAGGGCATGGGTCCGGGGGCGAATAATGAATGCTATGGTCTGTGACCACCAGGACATGGCTCAGCAGAGGCTGAGTCTGCCTTACCAAGTGCTAACTCTGCAGAGACCAAACAGCACTCGGCCTGCAGTGAGGGCCCACTGACAAGTGAAGGGACTGCCTGGGACAGGAGCGCTACCTCAGCCGGGCTGTTTGGTGCAAACACAGGCACCCAGTCGAGTGACTTCTAGCAATGCATGGAGCTCAGGGGAGCAAAAATATTTTAGGACTATATTGGGGAAGGAACAATGGAGGCAACTCGAGGGACCCTGCTTGTCTCCAGACCCACTCCCAGGGGTGTGGTCTCTGGCTTGCTTTTTCTCATGGTTAGGTCCTCCTCTCTGCCAGCTTCCTGGGCTTCATCCTGGTCTTTGATCCCCTTTAACTTTGGTCTGGAAGGGGCCATGATGGCCAATCTGACCCCTCTCTCCATATCACAACATCCGCCCTGTTCCTGTGTTGCTTGGCTCAGTTTGTCCCCATTTCTAGTCTCAGGAGCTGGAAACTTATTGGCCTGGACAGGTTTTGCAAACCAGTCCACTCAGATGCCCATCCTACTTCCACCAGTGATGTGGAATGGGTGGAGGGGCTGTGGGAGATTTGGGCCAGGGAGGTACCCTCAGAATTGGATGTGGTTGCGCTGATAGCCTCAGGCCGCCTGTAGAAGGAATGGAGTTAGGTCAGATTGACGCCAATTGACCAAGGAACTTGACCTGTGTGCAGTAGCACGTGTTGTGGAAGGCTTTTGTCAGGACACAGGCTGCTGCGTCTGTGTCCTCTCAGGTCCTCAGACACCCCCATGCCACTGGCCAGCAGCTGAACAACTCATTTCCCCAAATATTTTCCTGTCAATGTTGTGTCTTCAAAGATTCATCCCTGCAGTCTCAGTTCGGCTCCATCAGTCTGTCTTTGTTCTCTGAGGCTGCCTTTCTTTCTTCCTTTTTCTTTCTTTCTTTCCTTCCTTCCTTCCTTCCTTCCTTCCTTCCTTCCTTCCTTCCTTCCTTCTTTCTTTCTTTCTTTCTTTCTTTCTTTTGAAATATTTGTTTTATTGTTTTTGATAGAGGCAGAGAGAGACAGAGAGAAGGGGGAGGATCCAGAGCAGTCTCCATAGTTGTATGTCATCAGTTTTCAACATGGTTTCCTTTCACACAGATGGGCAGGGACAGAGCTGCGGGCTCCCGTGTGGAAGCACACCCCAGTTCAGCATATGGGTCCGCTTGGGCCAGAGCCAGGATTCGATTCTTGGGCCCTGGGGCTGCAAAGCGAGTGCTTAACCCACTGAGCCATCCCGGCTTCCCCTCTGGGGCTTTCTCATGGAAGCCTGTGCCCTCCGATTCTGTAACAGTAGATTGCCTCCATAGGAGTGGACCGTATCCAGTCACATGAAAGCCTCAGACCCAAAGGCTGACCCTTCCCCCAGCAAAAGAAAATCCTTCTCTGCCAAATAGCCTTCAAGCCCGGACATCAGTTCTGCAGAGTTTGGACTTGTCAGCCTCCATAATCAATGAACCAGTTTCTTATAGCAAATCTCTTTCTGGTGGATGCGCTTGGTTCAGTTTCTCTGGAGAACCTTAATACACTCCCCTAAAAGAAGCCGTGTACCCCTTAGCAGTCATTCCTTCTCACTCCTTCCAGTCCTAAGAAACCACCATATATTTGCCTATTCTCAACCTATCATATAAGCAGAATCATACAGCATGTGGTCTCCCATAACTGGCTTCTTTTATCTACTGTAAGGTTTTGAAAGTTCCTCCAAGAGATAGGATGTGTCAGTTCTTCATTTCTTCTTATGGCCAGATAATAGTCCACTGTCTATTCACGTTTCAGTTATCCATTCATCAGTAGATGCATATTTGGGTTGTTGCCACTTTTTGGATATTATGAATTGTGCTGCCATAAATATTTGTTGACAAGTTTCTGAATGAACATGCACTTTCATTTGTCTTGGTTATAATCTTGGCGTGAAGAAGAACTGCCCAGCCGCAGGTAACTGTATGTTTAACATTTTGAAAAATCACCAAAGTGTTTATCAGAGTGTTTCTACCATTTACCAGCAATGTACAAGAGTTCCAGTTTCTCCACATCCTTGTCAACACTTGTTATTGTCTATGACAGCCATTATAGTGGGTGTGAGATGGTATCTCAGAGGTTTGGATTGCATTTCCCTCATATTTCCCAATTACCGGTACTCTTGCATTTTCTCCTTCGACTCATTGGTGATGTAGTCCTGTACTGTTGAATCTTTATATTTTTGTGCATGTCCCAAATTTCCTCTCCTTTCTAGTGAGTTGACCCCTTTTTATAATGAAATGTCCCTCTTTATCTCTAGCAATATATATATATATATATATATATATATATATTGCTATGTTTTAGAGTCTATTTTGTCTGATATAAGTATAGCCACTCCAGACATACTATGGTTGTATTTTGCCCGACATACCTTTATCCATTCTATTACTTTCCACCTATTCGTATCTTTAAATTAAAATCTGCTTCCGCTAGGGTACATAATCTTTTAATTCAATCATGCAATCTCTGTCTTTTGGCAGAGATTTAATGCTATTAATGATATCATTAGATTTACACCCGCCATATTGATTTCTGTTTTCTGTGTTTCATACTTTTTGTTGTCTATTTGTCCCTTTCTGCCTATTTTTGTATTAAGTAAATATTTTCTAGTGCAACATTTTAACTTTTAGATTAAGTGGCTATTTTCTAGGGTAATATTGTAATTCTTTTACGGATTTCTTAAATATATTTTTGAATTGTTTTCTTAAGGGGTGTTGTAAGTCTTACAATATACATATTACCTTATAAGAATCAGCTTCAGATTTATACTGACTTAGGACCAGTGAAATATAGAAACTTTACTCCTATATAATTACATTCCCTCCACCTTTTTTTGTGTATGTGCTATTATTGTTATACATATGACATCTACATGTTCCAAAACAACAATTATCATTATTGCTTTATATAATACAGCTTTTAAATGAGCTGAGTGAAGAAAAAAGAAGAAGTATACGCTGTAACATTTGTTATAAGCAATAGTTTTCTTATTTATCCTCTGACTCGCTTCATTTCTTCCTTTAGGTTTCAATTACCATATGGCATCATTTCTTTATGCACTGCAGCTTAGTTCCACTCACCTCCTTTGTGTGTTATTGTCAAATATATTACATTTCTATATGGTATAGGACCAACAGTACATATTATATACATACTGTTTTATGCAGTTGTTTAAATCAGTCAGGAGGAGAAGACACATGTAACTGTATAGTTTTATCAGTATTGACATAATTTCCATTATTGGGACTCTTTGATGTGCCCGTTCAGATCTGTCCCTTTATATGTATCTTTAGGAGTTACCTCTGGTTCGGCATAAATCACTTACCAGTTAAAAGGTGTGCGTCAGCCCCCTCTGTCAGTTACATTGCTAACTGTTACGGCGTGTGTGTGTGTGTGTGTGTGTGTGTGTGTGTGTGTGTGCACCTTATAGGTTACTATCACGGTTCAGGGAATTCACATTTGGGGGGCTCTATGTTCAGCTTGGAGTTCACACTCTGGTCACTCCCGAGAGGGCTGAGTCTTGCCGTGCACGGTCCCTCAGGCTGCGAAGAATGAGTGAGCGTTCAGCTGCCAGCCTGGCTTCATAGGAGTAGCCCCTGGGAGGGAGGAGCTTGCTGTTCAGTGTCTCAGAGGTTGTGTTTGGACCCCAGGGCCTGCGAGGCTTCTGGCCCATGGTGAGGACTCTGTGTGTGGCCCATGGATGCTTCCTGTTATGCCCTGTGTCCTGCTCTGATGGCTCTTAAGTGGGTGCAGCCTAGAAAGCCCCTGGAATTGACTGTGATCTCAGGAGGGTTCTTCTTGGCTCTGCCCCTGGTTTTATTAACTTCTGGCTGTTCTATTTGACTTGACTTGCAGGGCGACCAGCCTCCTTCCTGGCTTTCCACCGAGGTCTCCACCGTTTGGACAATATCCTTAAGCACACATTTCTCCAGGCTCTGTTCCAAATGAAGTCGGTTCTTCGCAGGCAGAGCTGTGGAGCTGTCCTCACAGCCTGCCTTCCCTCTGGACAAACCATCATGCCCTTGCCCTGAGACTGTGGGTACGGACCCTCCTTTTTCTGAGTATGACACCCTTGCTCCACACGTGGGCACCAAGGGAGAAAGAAATGGTGCCCCTGGCCTTCTTGGCTAGCTTCCCCTGGGGTGGACTCTCCACCCTATTTGAGAGTTGGGCCAGGGGTGATGGAGCCCCCTGTATTCTTGGCCAGCCCTGTCTTCTGTAGAGCTTTGGCCTTGCAAGTCCTCTCAGCCACTCTTGCTTGAAATAGAGCTTCTGCCATAAAGAACTGGGGGTTTAGAAATATGAATACTAAGCAGCCTGTCTCTCCCCAGGTGAAATTGTAGCCCCGTACAGGGAGCTGAGGGCAGAGGGAATCTTCATCTTCTTGGCCACCTCTGTCGAGAGTAGAGGGTCCAGAGCAGCACTTTCGCAACATGAAGCTATGGGGGAGGAGGGCTTCAGGAGCACAAGGATCAAATTAGACTGATTTTATAGTCACTAGATTCCCTTGAATGAGTATTCCTCCATTTGCTACATCCTTAAGACAATTTCCCATCACCTTTATATAATTGTTTTTGTTTTTCCTTTTCAAAAACAATTCTCCCTGTTCTGCTAGAGAGACTTTTCCCTGAGCTCTTTACTCCATCTCTCTGGAAGTTCTCTCATTGGCATCTTGGCATGATTTTTGGAGGAGGAGAGAAAAGAGCAAGTGTTTCACTGGTCTGTTGGGCATGACATCCACCCCTGGGCACACTCTGGGCATGTGGTCCCTCACTTCGTGCCGTGAAAGTGCTGAGTGACTATAAGGAAAGTCATCTGTTCTGTTCTGTGTGTACCAAGTGGCTAGTGAAGTTTTGCTTTTATTTCTTTTAAATATTTATTTTTATTGTTTTTGAGAGACAGACAGAGACAGAGAGAACAGAGAGGGCCCCGTGCAGTCGTCATAGTTGCATGTCTTTCATTTTCTGCATAGTTTTATTCCACAGGTGGGTGTGGGACTGAGCAGGGCAGGAATTGGCCCCAGTGAGAATGGAACTGAGGGCACACCCCAGTTTAGCATATGGGCTGGGGCCGGGATTCGATCCTTGGACTCCGGGGTTGCAAGACAAGTGCTCAACCCACTGAGCCATCCTGGCATCTCCGTTGCTTTTATTTCTGATGAGTGAAACATCAGTTCATTTTTTCAGTTTGGCTTCAGTAAAAGATTTAGAGAAAAAGTGTCTTTCAAAAAATTAAAATTTTCACTAATCAAATCAGCTTTCCCATTCAAATTGCTGAATTGCATTTATGTGAAAAAAAGTCTTGGGTTGCACTAAGGCAGCATGTAAGAATGCAGTAGAATTTACTTTAAAATTTGAATTTAAGGAAAAAATCATTTATTAATAATGTAATTCTTTATCTTCCAATAAATTTTTCCGGCAGAAATTTTAGAACTGGGGGAAATTTATCTTTCAGAGCGTTGGGTTCTTTTAGGCTTATAGGAAAACCACCTTGTCTCTTTGTAGGTTGCAGTCGATCAGGCCTGGGTAGACATTTTCAGGGCCAGGACTACTTCTAATTTTCTCCAAGTGTCATGATCCACTATGTATGTATTTTCACTTGCTCAAGTACCCACAGCTATCTCAATTGTGAAGAGCTGATTCTCGCCTCTAGCAGCTGTACGTGTGTGTGCAAAAAAGATGTTTCTTTTGTGTTTAGCTGCCTAGCCATTAGACCCTGGCGTAATGTGGCATCCACTATGATGCTACGTCCCGCTTTTGGCAGGACAGTCCTGATTTTTAACAATTTGTCCCACGTCCCGCGGTGTTTTAAAAAAGTCCCGATTTTTGGAAAGAATGTACGACAAGCTAGGGAACAGCGGGAGATAGACCAAATTTTTAATCAAGAACCCCCCCCGGTCAATGGTGTCCTGCTTTACCAATGTTAAAATTTGGTCACCTTACTCAAGGGGTCACTTAAAAATTGCTCGGTGGTCCACTGGTGGACCACGATCAACGTCTTGCCCAGCCCTGCATTAGAGTGTGTCCTTCCATTATATTACCCAGACACTCACATATGCGTGCTCTTTTCACCATTGGTGCCATATAATCACTTTTCCTCTGTGTACCACCTGTATTTATTTGCTTAATGCTTTTCTTTGTAATACATTTTAAGGATTTCAGTCTAAATGCATTTATTTTTAAATCAAATGCTTTATCACTAATGCAAATAACCAATTAGTATATATGATGAAAACAAAAATTGTTAAAAATTGTAGCTGGATACTGTTAAAGACAGTGTTTGAGGCTTGCTTTCTAGGTAAAGAGGAGAACTATGCCAGTAAATAGAGTAAGATCAGCTGCATTTGATTAGGGCTTACCAGTGCGAGACACTGTCATGAGCACTTTACACATATTACCCTTTTAAGAGTCATAACAACCGTATAAGGTAGATTTTCTCCATTTTATAGATGTGGAAACTGAGTCACAAGGGAAATAAATGACAGAGCCCGGATTCAAACAAAGGGTATCTGGAGTGTTCTCACCCACCATGCCATCCTGCCTCCTAGTAACATATTAATAGGAGGCTGGCAAGAGAGGCGACTAGCGTTTGATCTACGTCTGCCTCTCGGGGAACTTGGTGGGACATGTCCTGTATATGAACATCACAGACAGGCTTGTCCAGCCTGCAGCCCAGAACAGCTTTGCACGTGGCCTCACACAAATTCTTTCTTTTGTTTGTTTTTAAAGATTTATTTTTTATTGTTTTTGACAGACAGAGAGAGATACAGAGACAGAGAAGGGGGAGGGCCCAGAACAGTCTCCATAGTTGCACATCATTGGTTTTTCCACATAGTTTCACTCCACAGGTGGGCGGGGCTGCACAGGGCAGGAACTTGGCCGGGGTCTCACCCCAGTGAGAACTGAACTGGGGGAACTCCCCAGCTCAGCATGTGGGTCCTCATGGGCCGGGGCTGGGATTCGATCCTCGGTCCCTGGCGCTGCGAAGTGAGCGCTTCACCCACTGAACCATCCCGGCTTCCCTCTAACACAAATTCTTAAAAACAAGATCAATCAGAAATAGCAAAACTCTGGTAATACACTGTTTAACCATTTGTATCTTTATTGAACTTGTCTGAAATCTTTTTCTTTTTTTCCATTTTCTGCCCAGTTATGACAATTAAATGGGAAACCGCAATTACAGTTCACAAACTGTGGCATGAAACATCACACACACCTCATCAGGAATGACACCAAACCCTTTCCATTTTATTCATTGAGAAGAGTCCACCACACAAGTGTCAACTCTGAGCACTGTCAGTTTTTCTTTTTTTTTTTTTTTCTCGGAAGGGGAATTTATTCTGGCAGCACTTTTACAATTCCAGGAAGTGGTTTTGATACTGCAAGTTGCAGGAATAGAAACCATAACAAACTCAGAGGGCGTCTTTTTTTTTTTTTGCGAGGCTGGGGCCTCCTTGATTGGAAGGCTCCCCTTGTGCTTACGAACTGCCCGTCAGCATCGCTGGCTGAACCTTCCCAGGTGTCAAAGGAAGAAATGATCTCTCCGGCGTAGACAGCAAAAAATCCTGAAGACCCGCGTGTTTCCTGTATCGCCTACCCTCCCCCGACCTGGAAGCAAGTTCTCAAGCTTCTCCAGAGCTGTTGTCGGTCACGTGACCCCCTCTCACCGTGGCCTTTCCCCTTCAACACCAGTGACACCAAGATTTCTTCCTACACTGCTTCTCTAGGGTTCAGATGACAGCACGATACATCACTTGTCAAAAAAAGAGCGGACATTAAGAACGTGGGCATTTATGTTCATAATTATAGCACACACTTTGCAGGGTATGTCACCCAAAGGAGCATTTTTTATTTTTTTCACTTAACATGGTCCCCTGGAGAGTTAGCTAGAGTCTCTCCAAAAGACTGGTCAAAGTCAGTGATGTTGGCAGTTGAGGAACTGTCTCATGTCAATGAAAAGACTTTTACACCCAATGATTCAATGATCTGTAAAGCAATTAAATGTGAGCATTCTGCTTACACTTACACATACACCCACGCACCCACGCACCCACGCACATGCACACACACAAGAACTGTGACCAAAGGATTCACCAGGTGAATTTTGTGACTGTATTCTAAAAGAAAATGAAATCTCCGATTTGAGGTGTCATAGTCAAGTATGTAAAAATGCAGAGAGTCTGAGCCCACTTGATTTCAGAATCATAAGACATGGTATGCGTTGAACTGGAGGTTCTGGAGTTGGTGGAGTTGACGCCTGGGGCACAAAACATTCTACAAACATAGATTTGTGAGTTTTTGCAGTGCAGCCACTTGCTTGCTTGTTATTTCTTTTAAAAGTACCTTGAGACTTTGAATATTGTGGCATTCTAGGAGTCAGTGCTTTAGAAAAAAAGTAAAAGAGTAACAGCACCCGACTCACTTTTCCTCTCCAGCACTGGTGAGAAACAGTCTTACACACTTTCGGTCAACACACAGGGGAGGCAGATGTAAACAGAGCCTTCACTTTCCTCAAAGACTGGAACGTGTTGCTATTGCAGCAGGTGCCATGTGGCCTCAATTAGGAGTAGAAGAGAAAGCAATTTGTTTGGTTTGCTTTGTAAAGTTTTGCTTCATGGAGATGTTAAAGCGAGAGCTTCACTAGTGTTTGGCCATGAGAGGCCCTGTTTAATACATCACCAATGTGGGATTACGCTCTCCGATCAGGCCACTGACTAATCTTAAGGTCTGACAGCCAGATGTGGAAGGCTTGCAAAGTGCTCTGTTAAATTTTACAGATTGTTCTAGAACAACAAAAAAGGAATCATTTCCCAAGTTCTCTGAATGTGTCCGAAAGGACTAGTGTGATTATGGTAAACGGCTGAGAGACTCCCGATTTGTGTGGACTGGTTGCCCTTTGGCCCCACTCAGCTGAAGAACTCTAACACCCGCCCTCCATTTGGGCATCAGCCAATGACAACACACAGTCATCATGACAGCCTGGAACAAGGTTGCTCTGCGCAGTGCTAGTGATACGTGGGCAAAGTCAAAAAATAACCCACCACCCTGCCCCGTACTTACAGGCAGGGGGACCTGTCATGGAAGGAGAGGAGACAGTGCCTGAAGTGCGTCTTAGAGGTTCTTGCAGACCACGAGCAACCTCTGCGAACCAACACTCAATTCATAATCGGTATCTTTCTTTCTTAAATCTGAGAAGGATTGAAGAATAAAGGATGAACAAAAGGTCTTATGCTAAAATAAGAAATCAGCCCCAACTTGGCACAGTTCTCATGCAGAATATTGCACCCAGTGTCAACTAACGCTAGAAGCTTCCAACTGTATAAATTTAAATGTATTTGCATATTATAAAAATAAAGATAAACATATACATATTTTACACTAGTTACGGAACAGCAATGAATGGTCAGTCGGTCCCACTTTCACATTGAACAGAACTGAAATCTGAGTGCTCTTGACACTGCCACCTGTTCTGGAACTATGGCTTTATATGTGCACAGAAAACAAAATCCCTGAGAAGCCATTCGACTTTTTTTCTTTCTTGTCTTCAAGTAGCGCTCTCCTTGGAGGATCACAGTTCTGAGGTTCAGGTTGTAAGACGTTTGCTCCATATTCTCTCCCATCCTCCCCCCCACTGCCCCTCCCCCAACATCTGTGGGCTGGGTGTGCTGCTGCCTCCAAAAGCACCCTGAACACCTATGCGCTCAAGTTCACGGAACACACTTGGGAGTGTGGAGGGTCTGCCAGGTATGAAAGATGGTCCAGGTGAGTGCTGACGCTCTCTTTTCTCCATGGAAATTCCACTGCCGTAAAAGTCACTGGTTTCTGTGCTTTTCACCAACGTTCTTCCTATTTGGGGAGAGGAGAAGGCACAGGAGTGATGAAAGGTCAAGACAGGCTCAATGATAAGAACAGGAAGTGAGACTGTATATCTATGTTTTGTGCAGATTTTCATTTCTATTTCTATCACTCTTTACAAAAAATGTAAATGTCAGGCCACTAAGATTCCTCCAAAAGGAAAGAGTCGTTTTGCTAGAAAACCAGCCAAACTTTTCAGACATAAAGAGGGGACTATACCAACTACATACAACCATTAATTCCGCTGCAGTCTCATAGCTTAACTGGATTTCTAATTAATAACCCCAAACTCTAAATACAGCACCGCCTCCTTTTATGAAACACAGACTTGCACTAAATAACCCCCCAGGAGCAGGAACATACAGTAAAAAGAGGACTAAAAGCCAGGGTTTTACTTCAAGTGTTGTAAGCCCAGCTGCCAAACGAAAATCTGGAGTTGCATGAATATAAAATGAAGAAACTGCTCCCTCTCCAGCTCATTAAACAAAGTGGTATTCAATTCAGACAAAATGGAGGAAAAAAAATGTCAGATGGCCCCATCCCTTATTTCAGCTTTCCTATGACATGTTTTTAAAAGTGTGATGTCTTTATTTATTTTTTTATTTATTTGAACTGAATTGGGGGCCTCACTGCATTCGGGAAGCACTCCCCAGTTCAGCATGTGGGTCCGCCTGGGCCGGAGCAGGGATTCCATCCTCGGTCCTCGGGGCTTCAAAGCGAGCGCTTAACCCCCTGAGTCATCCCGGCTTTCCCAAAAGTGTGATGTTTTTAAAAGTGTCTTAGCAACATTTAATAAAACATCAGTGCTTAAGATCCACCTCTGTCACCCTCCACGCCCCCACCCTCCCAATCTCTCCTAATGCTACTTGATTTTATGGGAACTGATAATTCAGTATCTACCTAAGACACCCCTTCAGCCTATATAAGAACTGGCTCAGCATAGTATTAATAACAACATCACCCAAAACAGGCACCTTCCACTTAGTAATGAGCTACTACACTCTGGGAATAGCACCATTCTCTGCAGTCCATTATTTCATGAGTCCTCAACTCTTCACAGCCTGACCAGGTAAGCGCTGTCTTACCCTGCATTTTACTAAGGAAACAGAAGTCCCAAGAGGTTAAATAACTCCCCTGAGGGTACACACCAGACAGCTGCAGAGCTGGCCTTTAAGAGGGTATGACTTCAAGCATGCTTGACAGGTGGACTATTTGGGGCCCTTGGGGTACTTTCTTGTATGTGTTATTCAACTATGAGAACTCTCTGAAGGCTTATTTATAAGTGAACTTCCCAGTAGAGAAAATTTTGACGACTGCCTCAACTTCAAGTGATACCATAATACACCTAGCTGTAAAGAGGGTGGCAGTGTGAAAACACGTCTCCACCATGTCTCACTCAAGCAGTTAGCTTCAGGGGTGCGAGATGTGGGGTCATGTGGGAGAAGTGCTATGTAAATGTTTTTCTCACCAAATCTAACACACCTCCGGAAATGCAGACAGTTGTGTGTGGCCGCTTCCGGAGCCACACCTAAGACTGGGAAACACAAGAATACCTAATCAAGGGCACCTCGAGGGACTATTCCAGCATTGAAGGGAGTAAAAGGGAAACAACACCACTCTTCCCGTTTGGGCTCTTAAGAGAAAAAAAAATATCCAGCAACTCACCAACCATTCCCACCTCTCCCTGCTGTCCCATCTCAAGTTTCTAGAACTTCTCCCAGTCTGACGGGTGGCATTCTTTCTTTGTGCCTACAGAGCTTTGTTGATACATGCATCATAGCAGGTATCATACTTTGGTCGTAATTAGACACTCAAGATTGTCTGGTTATACGTCTCTTTGATTCCCATTCTCCCTTAGGAGGCTCTGAGATTCTGTCTTCGTTATTTCTGCAACACCTGGCACAATGCCTAGTAGAAAGCAAATACTCAACAAAGATCTGCTGAATGAATGGTGAATAAGATGTGAAAAAGTCAGAGGTAAAAAACAGCCAAGCTACTCTGAGCTCATTACTGCGGTGAAGGTGTATAAGAGGTATTGAGGCGATGTGAAGAAAAGAATGACTGATTACAGTCAGAAGGGTTGGGATGGCTTCTCAGGGGGCGTGGCACATGACCTTGGCCTTAGGAATAATAGGCCTTCATCTGGTAGGAGAGACGGGGTGGTGGCCAGCTAAGGACTGAGAGCCAGCCAGGGGTTACAGCATGGCTGACCCCTGCCAGAGTCAGGGAGTGTTGCCTACGTGAGTAGGGTGTCTGGGGTGTGATTGTGAGTCATGCCCAGGATTTTTAACTTGGGACTATTATCACTAAGAAGCCATTCAAAGCTTTTAAATAGGGAGAGAAGTGACAGGGTCTGACGTGGAAAAATAACATTAGTTGGAAGGACAAAAAGACTAGAGAACAGGAGGCCAGCTGAGACACCACCACAGGGACCTCAGCAGACAGGTGGGCCAAGACAAACACATGGACCGAAGAGCAAGGGATATGGCCAAATTCCCTCATGTCAGGTCACACCGATAAGGCAGGATCACAGGTATCAGTGGAAGACTGCATGCGGAGAAGAGAGGTGTTGAAGCTGACAGAGTCCTAGCTTCGCAGGTAAGTGCAACGCACAGGCTTTGTGGGAGGAAGACGCTAATTCACAATCATGAAGCCTACAGGACACCCAAGGGGTGTGCCATGTGGAATGTTGGAAAGAGAGGCCTGGAGCTGAAGGGAGGGGTCAGCTTGGGGGCTCACACCTGGAATCCTCTCAGGTTATTGCACGTGCATTTCTGGGGTACAGCAAAATCATTCAAGGTATTTACGTGCTTGGGACAAAACTAAAGTCATACCATGTTGTATTAACCAGATCCTTTATGTTCTGTATTCTGATGCTTCGACACTGGGGCCTTGCTGACCCTGGAGGGATCGCCCCTCCCAGCATTTACTAGTTCTTAGAGATAATAAGCAACTCAAATGGCAGTGTGCTTCTCACAAACCAACAGATCTGGAGCCCACACCCCAACCACCTCCTTTATCAGCTCTCACACTCTGGGCCACTATTCACCTGCTATAAACAAACACCCCCAAGGGCCTGGTACCAGATAACTAGGGGCAGTCCCTGTACTCGAGAGCCTGCTGGAACTATTCAAACTGGCCAGTCCAAAGACTGTTCCCTCTGCCTTGCCCTGACCCTCCTGCATAACCACAATGCAGGTTGTTGCCCACAGTTCCTCCCTCTCTCTTGGTCTCATGACCAGTGTTTCTCATGTAGCCCTCTATGCACGATGTGCCCCTCCTCTAAGCGCATAATGAACCACCTTTTCAATGGCAGTCATGTCCTGATCTGTTGGCCTTACTATACCTTCAATGTTCTATTAATGCTCCCTATTTTGAAACAAATGTGCAAGTGAGAACGTGCTGTGAAAATAGCACTGAACCCAGCAGCCACAGTGTGGATTTCAGGCCCAGCTGTGCACTCGGTAACTGACTGTGGGAACATGGTTTCCTCCGGGCCTCGGTGCTCCTGGCCCTATGGGACTTACAGAGTTGTTGGGAAGAGCAAATGAGTCAGGGGGCTTCTCGCTGAGGAGTTGGTCCAGACATTGTAGGCATTTGTGACTATAACATGAACGGGATTATGCCACTCATCTCTCTGTCTCATGAAGACAGGTTGGGGCAGTGATGTTTACTCAGATGAGCAGATCTTCACGTGTTCTACCCTGACCTCCTTCAAGGTGGTGGAGGGGAAAGCGAGTCAGCATTCTCATCTACCTATCCCGCACTCACTTGTGCCTTCCTTGGGCAGGCCCCTAAGTAAGCTGAACATTGCTAACCAGCCAGGGGGTGAATTGTACTCAAGTACCTACATTTGCATTTTGAAACTTCATTTTTATTTTATATGTCATCCACAGTGTATACTACTAAGAATTCCTCGTAAAATAACAGCAACTGAATTTAAGGAGTGCTATTTACCTGGCGTAAGGAGTAATGCTAAACGCTTTCCCTGTAAGTGTCTCTCTTAATACGCAGTAACCCCATGAGACTTTAGCACTTCTGTAGCCTGGATTTGACAGATACCGTATCTTCCTCTTAGCACTAACAAATTGGAAAGATTCTAATCCAGGAAGTGAACACCAGAGCCCATCAAACTGTCTTGAGACAAACACCGCTTTTAAGAAGCTATTTGCTGGGCTACTTGAGCTTTCACTGATGTTACACTCTTGCATAATAGTCGAGTAAATTTTTTCAAATGATGTCATTTTTCCAACAAGGATCTTATTACTGCTATATGCAATATTATAGTCAATTAGGGGGAAAGAATCAAGCAAATTTCCTTATTCTTAATTCCCCAAATGCACCTTGATTCTGAATAAGTCAAAGATCTATAATCTTAAAATATCCTGCTCTACAGAATTCTTTATCCCAAACCCCACCCCATGTTTTTTCCCTAAACTCTCCAAGGCCTCAGGAAGCCCTTATGTATTTAAGAAACCCTCTCTGCTTCCCAGAGACTTACCCTTACAAACTGGTGCTCCTAAAGTCACAGATTGGGCACAGTAAAAATGATGGCATAAGGGAAAGAAGCACTATCCTTTCCACTTAATTTTCCAAGAAAGTATGGAGATACCTAAGCAGAGAGGGAACAAATTCCAGGGTCAATGTGGCTGAAGGGAGACTAATCAGAGAAACACTATTCCTCCTCACCTGTGCTGGTTGCAAGGCAGTAAGCTGCCTCCCTTTTTGCAAAGAACAAAACAAATCAACGCAAATCGATGTGACACAACCCCAAAGGCAAACTACACAGGTAGTCTTCCC
The DNA here is from genome assembly GCA_004027555.1 of Craseonycteris thonglongyai. Lineage (NCBI taxonomy): Eukaryota > Metazoa > Chordata > Mammalia > Chiroptera > Craseonycteridae > Craseonycteris > Craseonycteris thonglongyai. The sequence continues at coordinate 25,952 of PVKE010018039.1, forward strand.
CACCCTCCATGTTTTAAAATTCTGGGGTCAGGGAAAATTCTCTATTGTGATAAAGCCAAATTCATCTGGCTCCATTGCTTAAGAAAAAACTTCTGTCAAGTCTACACGAACTAATCTGAGTGCAGTTAAACATAATGTGCCTGTTTATATAGCGAGATAAAGGCCACAGAGTCTTCATCCTACTTTTTATAAAAGGGCATTTCAATTGGCCTTAAATATCCTTATGCTGTAACAATGCAACTGCCAAAATTCCAATGCAAAGCAATCACTATATTTTTGAGAATACTTATAACAATATAGAACTGGAATTTTACTGGGAACTTGTTTGAATGGGAACACTACAGTATACATCCAATAACCCAAGTTTAAAAGGTAGGTTTGCAATGTCGTGAGTTAGCCTTTTATTAAATATCAGTAGTATTGTATGGAAAAAGAGAAAGATTAGCCCAACAATTTTCATATCAGTTCATTTTTTTTCTAATTCCCTAGGGGTCTCCAACTTTTCAGCCCGCGGGCCACATTAATTATCAAACAGCAGTTTGGGGGCCAACTACACACTCAAGGTCCAAATAAAAAAGAATTAAAACATAGATGTTGTTTTTAATTATTTAATATTATTTTATTCAGATAAAAAGGTCTGCACGGGCCGTAGTTTGGAGACCCCTTTCCTAACACATGGCCTGTCAAAATCAAAATCAAGTTTCTTTTTCAGTCCCATCACTCCACATAGGATGAGAGTGACAACAGACATGGTACCACCATAAAAAAAAAAAATGGCAACTGTCAGGAAATAAAAGTGATACATTCCCATTTCCTGTATGTCCCAGAATCAGTTCATTAAGAAACCACATGGAAGAATGTGGGTTGCATTCCAGTAGGCCTTAAGGAAAAACATTTTTATATACTAACCTGTTGGATTCTGTCTTTTAAATGAAAATCAGTAGGTAAATTGGGTTATCTGGCAGTTTATCAGAATACATACTTTGAATGGTAGGGGTACGTTTGGTCTAAACCTCTTTAGAAATGAGAAAGATAAACATTCTATAGAGCACCAAAAGTGAAATGCATGCCCAAAGAAATTCTTGCTGCCAAAGTTTTAAGTGTCTCAACCTGCAGAACAACAGGATGAAGACAGAAATTCACAAATTAAAAAAAATTTTTTTTAATTTAATAATTATCCTACTTTCTCCTTTTCCCACTGAAAGTACGAGAGCTGTCTGGGAAAAAACTCTCGCCATTGTCACTATAACGAGAACAGTTACGTGGCTGGATACTTTACAGACGGCCCTCGTATATTTTTGCCCCTTATGACTGACTCCTGATGTTAAGACTCAGCGTCCCTTTATCATTTAGGGATTGGTCACACTGCCATTCCCAAGTTCTGAAGGAGAAATGTGTGAGGCGACAGATGTGTTAAATAACTAGGCGGTAGGAATCCTTTCACAATGTATACTTGTATCAAATCACTATGATGTACACTTTAAATATCTTACAATTTTGTTAGTTATAACTCAATAAAGCTTTAAAAAAAAAAAGGCCAATGATTGCCAGGAGTTAAGAGGGTGCAGAGGAATAAATAGCGGAAGTACAGAGGATTTTTAGGGCAATGAAATATATGTCACTGTACATTTGTCCAAACCCACAGAATGTACAACACCAAGAGTTAACTCTAATGTAAACTATGGATGGGGTGATAATGATGTGTCAGCGTAGGTTCATCAGTTGTAACAAATGGACCACTCTGGCGGGTTGGTCATGGGGGAGGCTGTGCAGGTGTAGAGGAAAGAGTGTCTGGGAACTCTGTGAAACTAAACTGCTCTAAGACAAAAGTCAATGTTTAAAAAAATTACTACCTATGCTTCAAAACAAAACCAAAACAAAACAAAAATGAACTCTCCCCAAGCACTTCCCCTCTACCATTCAGTAGACAGGGGCTAGCAGTGTCCCCCACTGAACTTTAGGCTGAACAGGGCCAGGGATAACATGTGCTTATAAGAACACACAGACGATGGGTTATAGAATGGCACACCTGAAACCTATATAATTTTACTAACCAATGTCACCCCAATACGTTTAATAAAAAGAAAAAAGTATTCCTTTTTATTATCAACCCACCAGGTAGCAAAACCATGCCTGAAAGTGATGTTAAAAATATTTATTGATTGAATGGAACTAGGTATTGTTTTAGACACAAGCGACTGCAAATGAGCCGGAAATTTTTTTTGGAGTGACTGATGAAAATGTTCCAAAATTAGATTGTGTTGATGGTTGCACAACTCTCTATATATTAATAATGGTTAAATGGGCAAGTTGTATGGTATGAAAGCATACCTCAATAAAGCTGTTTAAAATGCATCAGCTAGAATTCATATCCTTCAGGAAGTCAGAATTTTTCAGAGCAACTCAGCAAATTGACTGCTAGATAGGGTGTCATCTAATATTAAATGTAAATCTCCTTAAAAATCAGCCCTGTAGAGCCAAAGTTTTAAAATGACTCCCATCTCTGATAAAACACTAATGAGGACAAGAAGCCACTCAGCTCCTTGGGGTCTCCCTGGAGGGTGAGGTGCAGGAGGCAAGGCAGTTCATTCAGGACATGGAGCCTCTTTCCAATGGAATACAGATACAGACCTCAACCACCAACCACTGACATGAGTGGTGAGAGTAAATTGAGTTAAAAAAAAAATTACTACCCAGTCTGTATTCTGTCTCTCCCCATAGGGGAAATAGAACACCTAGGAAGATTTTAAAACAAGAAAGAGAAAAGCTTAGAATTCATAAGAAAAACCCAATCAAATAGCCATCATCAGTGGTTTTTCTTTATAACGCACAGTGAGCCCTCTTATTGTCTACATGGTCAAAGGCAGGCAGTTGATTAACAAGTCTCGGATATGACCTGTAAAGATGAGTAAACTTGTCAGAGAAGAGCTTGGAATGTCCTTTTAAAAACCACCGTAAGGTCTAGATCAGTGACCTATGAGAAGGGTGATTATTCTGTGTATGCCTGGGACAGCTCTGGTAGAAGCCCACTGTCCTAGGCCCTCTCAATCCTTTCCTGACTTGAACAATGAAATTATATGTCTAGATTAAGGTGACCAGACGTCCCGCTTTTGGCGGGACAGTCCTGATTTTTAACAATTTGTCCCACGTCCTGTGGCGTTTTAAAAAAGTCCCCATTTTTGGAAAGAATGCACGACAAGCTAGGGAACGGCGGGAGATAGACCAAATTTTTAATCAAGAACCCCCTCCTCCCCAGTCAATGGTGTCCTGCTTTACCAATGCTAAAATCTGGTCACCTTAGTCTAGGTATAAACATGGAATGAGGACGGGATGGATTATGCTGATCCTTGCAGCATGGATCAGTGCTGCCTTGGTGCTGGCAATGGGTTATAGACCAGAGAGGCTCCATAGCAAAAGATGCGGTCCACCAGCCAAGGAGCCCATGCTTGGAGCTACGGAAGAGACCTGAAAGACCAGGAAGTCCAGCGCACATACATTAGAATCATCTGGGTGATTTGCTGGGCCCCTCCCCATGGAAATTCTGAGAAAGCCCAATCTTGACCATCCATCCACATTTAATGAGATGATGGAGAAGTAAAAGATCACTCTACAGCGGCCTGCTTACATTAAATTAACGAGGCTGGTGTTGCAAAGCCAGTGCAATAGTCCCAGTGTCCCAATTTCTAGTGCATGCTGAAGCTGTTGAGGAATGACAGTGTTCCTAAAGCACCAGTCTCCCTCTCTGGCTCAAACCTAAGCTGTGTTGATTTAAGAACCAAATCCAATGACAACTTTCATCATTGGTCCTCTAAACCAGGGGTTCCTAATAGGAAGTGGGCCACACAGCAGGAGGTGAGTGATGGGCAAGCAAGTGAAGCTTCATCTGTATTTACAGCCTCTCCCCATCACTTGCATGACCACCTGAGCTCTGCCTCCTGTCAGATCAGCAGTGGCATTAGATTCTCGTAGGAGCATGAACCCTGTTGTGAAGTATGCAAGCAAGGGATCTAGGTTGTGTGCTCTGTATGAGAATCTCATGCCTGATGATCTGAGGTGGAGCTGAGGCGGTGATACAAGC
>PVKE010018040.1:0-16858 GCA_004027555.1 Craseonycteris thonglongyai
GGAAACATATGACCTCACTTATAGGTGGAATATAAAACTGAAAGTTACAAAGACACAGAGACCTATGGACACACTCAATAGGTTGGTGATTGCCTGAGGGAAGGGGAGGAGGGGGGAGGGCGAGAGGGAGGGGAGGTGGGAGAGGCCACCAGCATTATGGACACACTCAATGGTTTGGTGTTTACCTGGAGAGGAGGGAGGAGGAGGGAGGGAGAGTTGTGGGGGAAGGGGGGAGTGGACACCATATATATGGGGTTGGAGGGGGACCTGATTCTGGGAGCTGGGCACATAATGCGATGCATGAGTGTTGTGATGTGGAGTTGTACATCGGGAAACTATCCAATTGTTACCAACCAATGTCACCACATTAAATTTAACAATGAAATATAATAATAAAAAATTAAAAAAATTAAAAAAAATTTTTTTTCCAAAAGGGACTACCCATTTACTAGAGATGATGCCACAATATTCTAACATTATCATTATTTTATGTTCCCCTTTGAAGGTTTACAATTGAGTTCAACTAAAAGAGAAAGAGAGATAAATAAGCAATTCTCAAATTTAATGAAAACTATATATATTAGTGCATTGCTCAAAACTATGGTAATAATTGATTAACTAATGCCCAATTTTAGTCACCTGTACATTAGATAGAATGTAAAAGTTGAAAGGTATGCCTCATTGTGTGCTTTAGACTAATCTTATCCCTCTCTGTATTTAGACATCAATTAGCAAAGATAATTATATCTTTTTTGAATTCAAAGCTTTAGGTATTGTTGTTGACTGAAGCCCTTAAAATGTGCACTGACTACAGTGCCAATGTTATGTACATTAGCAAAGAGCACATGCATTCTACAATAACCTTAAATCAGAGAGAGTTCTAAGAGTCTAGTTAATGAAGATGAAGTAATGCTGAAAGTACTAGCCTTGTATTCTGAACTCAAGAAATGCATTAAAAAATATGTTTTAAGAATAGGTCATAGACAATATAAATGCAAAGTAGGAGAAAGCAAAGAGGATAAAATGCTACTGGGCAGGGGTAGGAGAAATAGGAAAGCGAGAGGGGGAGAGGCTGCACCTTAGAGTACAGGATGAAGAGGCTTCAGAACAGAAGTACTGTTCATTTAGATATAGTGGCAGTGGTTCCACAATAACCGAGAAGATCCTGCCTGCAATTTCTAAGCAGCAGCGTTTTAATTTGTGGGCCCATTTATATGAAAATCTTCAATATTATATTCCTATACCATGCTTTAAGAGGCCAACCATCCTTTCTACCATCTGCTTAATTTCCAACAGCCCACAATAACCTAGCTGAAGCTTATGATTAAACATTTTTAAATAGAACACTGTGAAAAATAAATAAGTAATAAAATCATTTAGAAGAGAAATAAGAGCAAAACATAAGATAAGAAATGGGAAATGTGAGTCAATGACCTTTGTCTTGTGATCTCAGCTAAACACTGAAGGTAAAATGCAAATTTGATTGTGGGCTTCCTAGCTTCTAAAAAAAAAGAGTGAAAACATAGTTGGTTATAGCAGCGGCAATCCAACTTTAAGGTCTCAGAATCTCTTTAAACTTCAAACTTACTGAAGGACTCAAAGAGCTTGTGGGGGGAGGAGGTATATATATTACATCTATCAATATTGATCTTATTAGCAATGACAATTGAGGAATATGTTTAAAAGTTAATTCATTTGAAAATAGCAATAACCTATCACATATTAACATAAATGTATCTTTGAAAATTGTATTTTCTCTAAAATCTTAGATGAATGGCATTTACATTTTTGCAAATCTTGTTAATATCTGACTTAATGGAAGATAGCTGCTTCTGCATCCAGTCTGTTATATCACATGTGTGCAGTGCCTGGAAAACTCCACTATAAACTCATGAGAGAATGGGAGATCAAAAGTCAAATAACATCTTCATATTATTAGGAACATAGTTTTCACCTGGGGACTCCTTGAATAGGTCTCCTCATGGATTCCCAATAGACACTTTGAGAACCACAAAGTTATAGGAAACATGGATCCTATAAGACAAAAGCCAAGATTGTTCACAAAGTGTATGGTCCTTTGAAGGGTGAATTCTGAGAGAAATAAACATGCTTCCTTGAATCATAAAGGGAAGGACATGTAATGTGGTATATGGCAGGGGTCCCCAACCCCTGGGCCACCCACTAGTACTGGTCCGAAGCCTATTAGGAAATGGGCCACACAGCAGGAGGTGAGTGACAGGCAAGTAAAGCTTCATCTGTATTTGCAGCTGCTCCCCATCACTCTCATTACCACCTGATCTCTGCCTCCTGTCAGATCAGCAACAGCGTTAGATTCTCATATGATCATGAACCCTATTGTGAACTGTGTATGTACATCACCCCCAGCCCAGTCCATGGAAAAATTGGCTTCCATGAAACCGGTCACTGTTGCCAAAAAGGTTTGGGGACTGCTGGTATATGGCATACTCAACACCATCCTGATAGTAAACGCAGTCGTGAGTAGTATATGGTTAGCCATTCAGAAAGAAGACACACATGCATTTCCTATTTCGCTTAATTTATAGCTTCTGGGCAAGATGTGAGTTCATGAAATCAATACTTCCTGTAATTGATGTCAAGTGCATTTTGTAATTATATTTTGTGGTCTGTGACTTTTACGAGCTTGCTCCATAAAATAATTAACAACCCCATAAAAATGATACTTAGGACATTGTTTCTTTTACTTAAAGTCTTTGGCTTCATGTTGTAAAAAAAAAATACACTACTACTAAACCTTATGATTTTCAATATCTAAATGACAATGTTATTTCTCCTCCCTCCAAGTTATTCTATTTTAATATGCTTTTTATTTATAAATCCTTAATAGACAAGATTGCATTGCAGTTAAGAGAATAACTTTGGAGTCAGAGGTGCCTGTGTTTGAATCCCAATTCTATGCCTTATTAGCTTTGTAAACTTGAATACTTTTATTTTAACCTCTTTAGGCCCTAATGTCCTCATATGCAAAATGAGAATAATAGCAGCAGCTACCTTTTTAGGCCATTGTGAGAATTAAAGGTAGTAGAGATGAAAACATCAGTACAGTTCTTCACACTTAAATAGAACTGAAAAATATTAGCTATCATTAACTATAATTCTTATGTAATCTCTCCCTAGCACCTCTCCCCTTCCAGGATCACTCCTTTGGTTCCATGGTCAAGAGCACACAGTGGACTCAAAAGGAAGCTGGGAAGTAACAGAGGCATGGAGACCGAGAGAAGGGAAGGCCAGAGAAGATACAAGGTAGGGCTAGGAACTTGGGACAGGGGGCAACCAAAACAGAAACCGAGCAGATGACAAGGATTTCCATGTCTGAACACTTCCAATCCTTCCGTGGTTAGAAAATGAATGCCACCTAACATCGAGTTTCTGTGCTTGTGTTTCTATTTATTGTGAGTCTCTGTGATGATCAATGAATTTTACTCATAGACTTTCTGTCTAGCACATTACCCCTAAGTTCCCCTGGAGGTCATGCTGGTTGACTCCCTGTCACCCCGGGGGGTTAATTTAAGCATTATTGCTACTACACATTCTCCTTTTCAGAAATTACATTAGTAATTAGAGATTTTGGCTTAGGTCCCATGAGACAAAATCACCTTTGGGAGGAGGTGTAATAGCATGGATTATGGTTTAGTAAATATCCACTGCCCGAACTCTTCCACTGTGAGTGGAATTTACTTCTCTATCCCATTTGTGTTGGAGTTGGCTATGTAACTTGTTTTGGCCTGTGGAATAGCACATGGTGAGTCACAGGACTTACACGTGCTTGCACAGTATGACATGGCTCTTGCTCTCAATGAATCTGCCATCAGAAGAGGTGTTCTTAGAAGTCACTGTTTTTTAGTCCATGCCCCTAATCAAACCCTGTGAAGCAGATGTGCACCCAACCCACAGCCAGAGCTCTTCACAATGGACCCTGCAGACAGAAGCCGATCCACTCAACCTACAACCGACAAACCACAATCAACTCATGAGGATGAAAATATATACTTTTTCTGTACCAGTTTTGGGATGCTTTGCTACTGAGCATTATTGTGGCAATAGCTCAGTGATACAAAGAGTTTGGCAGAATGTTTGAGAAAAGTTTTTCTAACTCCTAAACAGAGACATGCCAGAAGGGAACTATGGATGGGACACCTGGACCCCCATCCTGGAGAAGCCAGTCTGACATTAAGGAGGCCCCGTCCTCGGTATCATTGATAACACTGAGCCCACTGATCAATACAAGCCCTGTTGCTTGACTTCCCCCATTATGCAAAATTAAATTATTTTAATGTTTTAATGTTTAGGCCAGTTTAAGACACAGTTTTTTACTTATTTAAGGAGTCTTCTGATAATTTTTTTTTTTACATTAAAAAAAAAAAAGGCAGTAACACAATGCAAAGACAGTGTAAATATACATTCCTGGCAAGTAAAAGGACAGCCTATCATCAGTTCTGATATTCTTTGCCTGAGATACAATTGATTTTTGACCCAAATAAGAAAGTTCTGGGATGTATGCTCGTGAGCATCTGGAAGACCAGGATATTTTATGTAGTAAGATTTTTCAGAGCAATTGTCATTTAGAACTAAGGCACCTGGTAAATTTGTGGGATAACTGAAAAGAGTTGGAGTCTGGGCTCCTCACTAAACCTCTGTATACTAGTTTCCATACCTGTTAAATGAGGTCCTCTAAACTGGGCTTATTAGTTCAAAAAACCACTATACCTCTATAAAATGATGTTCACCTTGCATATTGCCTTAGGGCTTCAGTGTGACCTTCAGCAGCTTCACATGAAATTAATCCTATGGGCCACTGGGCACCCAAGATTTCAGTCCAGCTGGGCATGCGCCCAACCAGTTTGTCTGAACTTCCGTGCAATTCTCCCAGGCTTCTGGCTTCCTTATTCATCCTCCCATTTTCAGCTTCTCCAAGTCCCCTCTTCATACTCAGTTCTGTTTTCCCATCTATAGTCCTCAAATGTCTCTCTGCAGTGCAGAATGGTATTTTCTACATTCACAGTTGCTGTTGCATGTAGTCAAGACTAAGTCTATTTGCATTTTTTCTATTCCACCCTCATTCTGGAAAAATGCTTTCCACAGTTACTTGAGGGCAGCAAGCAGCTAGTCACCTACACAGACACACACACACACACACACACACACACACACACACACACACACACACACTAAAAACCTGGTACACAGGAATAAGTGTCCTTTGCTGGTGTATTCCGCCCTCCCCCTCCCCTTCCCCCCCCCACTTGAGCCTTGTAATCTGAGACAGAAGGGTAGCAAGAAGGGACATTCTTCTCTCCTTTTCCATGTTAATCTTTGTCTTCTGAGCCCAAATGAGATATTGTTACATATAATACTGATTGAAGAAAATAGAATGCATGACAATTTTTTTCAAAAGCCCCTAATTCAATTTGTGCAATCAACATTCAATTCTCCAACTTACAATAATATAGAGATGCATTTATTCAACTAAGAATATTTGGGAAATACAGTAAAGTTATAGCATTGTCATTGAATAGTTTCTATCACTTGGACAAAAAATTGATTTTGCTACTAGGTTTGATCTGGAGAAGAAAAAGATTCTTGCCTTTCCTTTCTTGACCACTCACTCTTCCTGTTGGAACACCATAAATGTTATAATTCCATAACTCAGTCCACAAGGCATTCATGGTACCCTGGCTCTTTTGTCTTCTCTGGTCCTGATTGCTACTTCTCACTTTCCCAGACCAGTGAAACACAGACTGGGAAGATCAGGAAATCCCACACTACCAGACAAGTATTGCACTGGTAGGGTAAAGCTGCAGGAAGTCAAATAATCCTTCCCACATTTAGGCAACAATTATGCTGATGGTTTTCCAAATCTAAATATGCCCCTTTGTGGAGAAATCAGTGTGCCTGTTGCTTTCTGCCCAGGTCTTCTGGGTACCCGGAACTTTTCTATCATTACCACACACACTTTTTTAGAGTACTAAATGTGGTCACAATTTTCTGACTAGGACTTGTTTCCTCTGGGAACACTAAGCAGCCTTGTTTTAAAGGCTCTAAACTGTTTCTAAGTCTTCCTTGCCTTTTGATAAACTTTTGTCCTTGCTTAAGAATAGAGATTTTACCCATCCAGCAAATGTGTACTGAATCCTTACTTGCATAAGGCACATGCTTGTATCAGATTCTTCATTAGACCTTACAATTACCTACTAGCACATTTGCACAGTTACCATCTCCATCCTGCCAGGGTCAAAGTAAATGCTTAAATACATAAAGAGCATTCCTGTCACTTTCCCCCACTATTTGATCACTGCAAGCACTCTACAGAAAATTAAATGGGACTCTTAAATAATATTTCTCTATCTGGTCATTCACTTCCTAGAACCTCCTTTTTCTCCCAAAGACACAACTGACAATCAAAAGATATGAAAACACCATCTGCGCTGCAAATCAATCCATTTTCTTCCTTGAACTTCAAAGCGACTAGCAATCCATTTCCATCAAGAATGGGAGTATCTTTCCATCTCCCATTAATCAGTAATGATCTGTTCCAAAGGTTTATTAAACCCTGGTGAATTTCCCACAGAGCAGCCACAGTTATCTCTGTAAAGTGTGGGAAAGATTGTATCACTCGTTTCTCTCTCTAGAAGGAAATCTCTATCTCTTATTTGGATTTTAAGGCCTTCACCCTCTCTAAAGCTACTTCTCCATTTAGTCTCTTTCACATCTCTATCATATAATTTTCTACCCCTTATCACTCCCTTAAATTACATTACTAATTTGTAGAATTGGTTCACCTTAGGATGAGCATGTCTGTCTCATTCATTGTCATTTGTTCAGTACTTACAAGAGCAGCTAGCTCATAGTATGTACTTAATAAGTTTTTTTTAATGAGCTACTTTATTAACAAAGGAATAGATGCCTGCTCTCCTGAATATTTTAGGAACACTCTTGGGGAGGGAGGCAGCACCCTGCATTTCAAGGATCTCTGTTCTTTCTACTGGGAGGCCCCAGCAACCACTTTTTCAGTCACCCTCCTGGAATTGGTCATGCTTATAACAATTCCTTTTTATATTTTTCAAAACCAATAAGCTCATTGCACTTATGCTTATCGAAGAGCTTTGTGAACCACCACAAAAGTGAGACTAGGCCTGACCCAAGTCATGGTTGTGGCAATATTTTTTATTTACTTGAGAAGCTTTTTTTTTCCTTCAGAGACAAAAGATCCCCCATCTAAATACAAACCACAAAATATGATGTTGAACTTCTATAGATTTTTTTTTAATGTTACCAGATTTTAGGTCTTTTCTGTTCACACATGATAGCTAAGAATTCTTTAAAACACTTTTATTTAATCTATGAATTCATTAAACATTAACTTATAATTATAGTTTAATAACTTTGAAGTCACAAGAACTTATTTTCTGGGAAGAAAGTACCAAGTCAGGCTTGCCTCAAAGATGTAATCAAAAAGGTGACACAGAGAATGAACTAGAGTGTGGGGTTATAGCAGCTGTATCACTATAGTCCTCCTTGAGTTGTTTCTCTAACTGTGAGGACAGCTCAGCATCCTGTTCTTCCAGTCAAGAGTGACAGACAGATGGGGATACAAGTGACTCAGAATCAGCAAATGTACAAGCCCTTAGACATCAGCTTGTTTGTCCCTCCAATATAAACTGGCCTGAACATTGTTGGCCAGAGAAGCAATGTCCACTGGGAATGAGGAGTAACTGCAAAAAAGGTATAATTTCTCTTGTCTGGCCCTGTCATGGCCGGACCCAGCAATCTGCTTTATTGCATGGAATTGCGGTGGACTGAAACTCTCAGAAACGTGTTTGCTCTTGTTCCTTTCACTAAAAATCATGATGACGTCTCAATCCAGCAACTAAGCAGAAGTACAAATGCTCTTGATCACTGGGAATGGGAGGGCACACATATGAAATAAAACCTCGGGAATCTGCCATTGTGAATGGGAAAGGACAAAGGCTGCCATAGGAACACACATGCAGACCCATAGCCATGTCTCCTTCTACCTGATACCCCAGGATGCCCGGTTCATTACCAGTATGAGTGAACAGGCAAGGAAAGCTGACTGCACACACCAGTGCATTTTGTGCTTTGGCCAAGGTGGGGACAGTAAGGTTTCAGCTCTTTTTCATAGGCATGTGTGGAAGATCTCCGAAAGCGATGCTCCCTTTGTTATTAGGAAGCTGTACGTCGTCCAAGGGGACAGTGAAAGGCCACATTCCCACAAGGTTTCACCCTCCTTCATCTGCAATACCTGAGCAACATCATTCATTCCAATCTTACTCATTTCTCTCTAGCTGATCCCAAGAACCCCAAAACATTCAGCTCCAAAGTTAATGCACATTTACAGCCAAGGAGTATTTGCCTTTCACTGAACTAGGAATGAAACGGGGAGGGAGGTAATTTGAGTTGCTGTATTGTTGGGAGTGAGGAAAGTAATTCTTGCTTATATCAGCAGCTTGCTGAGTTCCACCATCACTCCTACCCCCCCTTTGTTTTATTTATCTCTTTATGGCCTATCTGATAATGCTATAACCATTTCCTGTTGTGTGCTGGCTGAGGAAGCTTTCTCCAGGCTCAAGAGCAAATCAATAAAAGTAAGCCATAGCGATTCATAAAAATAAAATTGTCATCATTATTGTTCAATTATTGCTGTGTCTGTGGAAAGAATCTTAAGAACTGAAGCTTTCTTGGCTAATATTTATAATCTGCGTTGAATGGTGCTAATGAATGAGTGGGTGTGCATTAGACTGGAATGTGATGCTGTTTGATTTATACCAAGTCCAGATCTAATGTTAAATCCATTAAAGTCTTTCCTAGACCTGCTTTAATGTACTCCCCTGCATATAATAGAGCTTAAACATACCCGTTTACTTAGCTTTTCATTATTGGTTGAATATTTGTCTTTATTACATGATCCCCATGATAAATTTGACTTATGATAGTTTAAAAACTGCATTTCAGGAAAGCTAGGCTTTTAAGAAACTACAGAAATAACTCCAAATTCCCCCATTTTCTCATAGACAAAAGAACAGAATATCCCCCAAATAATTATTATTTTTAGAAGTTCAAACTGTTAAAACTGAGCATCTCCCAGATGACAAAAATCCAAATACTCAGGGAAAGAAGAAATATTTTCTTCTCGAAGGAAAATAACAAACAGAGGAATTAAAGCTATCTGTGCAAGCTGCCACCTTTGGAGTGCCTCTGGGGTGGAAAGCTTTTTGTATTTCTTTAAAAAACACTTCTCCCTGAAGAAATCCATAAAGCACAAGTGTAAATAGGAACAACAGGTTGAAAAGACTTTGGCAGTGTTGTCAAGAGTCCCCTTTCAGGTCAATCATTTTGCAGGAATGCTGTAACAGACAGTGAGTATGAAATACACCCTGCTGCCTACACTTCCCTCCTTTAATCTACAAGGGTTTTCCATTCACAGCCCAGGCAGTCCCGGGTGACAGGCGCCAAGTCAATTCGGGGAGGATTTTTGATGCTTCCCTACTTCGAGCTTCGCTGGCTTTACTTGAAAGCTTGGCTTCCTGCTAAGTCTGTGTTTGGTGATGTGTATCTGGATTAGGACCAGGAACAGACTTCCTGTTTATTTCTCACAATGCTGCTGCTACCTCCAGCTTCAGTTATAGGAGACTCAAGACAAGAGACAGGATACATGGCTTGGAGCAGGAACCCTGAGGCTCTGGATAAGGTGTGGCAAGATAAATAGATAGGTAAAATCAGAAGTCCTACCCCAAAAGCAGCTAAACAGGAATCACAAAGTAGTAGGGAGATGATTCTCTAAATACCTCCACGGTTATTTAGGTTCTATCCACGGTGTGGACAAGATTGCTCCAGTCAACAGATATTGAGAATGCACATGCTGGGAAGCATGAGAAATACAAAGAAACCATATAGCTCCTTCCCTCAAAGAGTTTGTAGTTCTGTTTTATTTTGTTGAGGAAAATAAGAAACATATTTACTAAATTGAATAACCAGGGATGAACAAGAAATACAGAATGTCAACTATTACAATACAACTATGAGCAGCCTAGACAGTAAACACTGTGTATACACTGGGTAAGGATACAATCGGCTGGTCTTTGTAGGGATTTTTAGGAAGCAAGTTGGACTCAAGATAAACTATAAAGAAAAGAGGCTTTGTAAGAAAGGTGGGGAATGAGCTATAGCAATAGAAATGTGCATGGAAGTAGCAAAGCAAAACATATTTTGACTTAAACTAGGCAGAATCATATTTTAAAACTAAAACAAAAAAACATGTATACATAAATGAAATGGTCAAAATCCAAGTACCGTATGTATCACACATTTTCATTGAATCTGTGTTTTACTACCACCTGACACTAAACACTGACACATTTTGGATATACATAAACAAAGTTAATCCTGGCTTGGATCTATAGTAAACTCTGGGGAAGCCGGGATGGCTCAGTGGGTTAAGTGCTCACTTTGCAGCGCCGGGGACCAGGGATCGAATCCCGGCCCCGGCTCGTGCAGAACCATATGCTGAACTGGGAGCTCCCCCAGTTCGGTTCTCTCTCTGTATCTCTCTCTGTCTCTGTCAAAAAATAAATAAATAAATAAATATAGTAAACTCTATTTTTGATGGCCTTGGATTTTATGATGACAGTTTTACTCTACTTACTATAAGACAAATGCTAAAATTAAGCTTTATCAACCTGCAAGAGCAGAGTGATGATAGATGAATGATAGATAGATAATAGATAGATAAATAGATAGATAGATGATAGGTGATAGATATAGATAGATGATAGATAGGTAGATGATATATAGATTAGATAGATGATAGATAGATAGATGATATAGATAGATAGATAGATAGATAGATAGATAGATAGATAATAGATAGATAGATAAACTAGATTCATTTGTTTAGCTTTGTTCCATGAGTTACTAGGTAAGAATAAAAGAAGAATAACATAAGGCTTATAATACATATTACCAAGGAGTTGCCACAATTACCTGGTAGCTAAAACTCAAAAAAGAAACATTTGCCCCATCATAAAAATTAGATATAGAACAGAAAAGCTCTTTAGAATAATGTATAGCAAAAATAATTTTTTTAAAGAACTGTTCACTATCATCTGAAATAATTGTACCAACCTCTTTCCATGGGAGATCAATATAGAGATTTCCCCATTAATAGAGATGAATTTAGTTTGATCCTTCCACCATCTCTCACTCCATTCTTCTTATGTGTGATGGTAGCACAGATTTGGAAATTTATTGACATAGTCAATGATGCAGTGAGTGTCCAGACAAATACAGAACAAAATATACACAAGACAAGTTTATATCTTCAATTATAAATGCACACAGGCAGGAAAGGAAGTTGGGGATAATGGTCTGAGTAATAGTCAAAAGTTTTATCAATGAGATCCTCAATCTAAAGGACTGTGGGACATGAGGACCCCAGCATTTTCTCCAATCTCTAAGACCCTGTTATTCTGTGATTCCTGGGACATGAATGGAGAGGGAATCTTGACAAGATCAGGAAAACAGGGAATAGTAGATGTGAACGAAAATTTATTAAGCACTCACTATTTGCCAGAGAAGATGGTAAACATCTAAGTGGATCTTCCCAACAGTCTTATTATACCCATTTTACTCATGAGTAAACTAAGGCACAAAGAAGCTACTTAATGAACACATGGTTACACAGCTACTTACACAGCCAACCAAGAATTTCAGCCTAGGGCAGTGTAACCAGGGTTGATATTTACAATGTGTATCAGCCAGTATGGTGTAGATAGTGGTGAATCAGAGCAGATGCAGCAACCAGTTGAAAGAGATGCTGGATCTGAACAACCAGTGCAGTCGTACCTACAGGGACCCACACCAATTTAACTCAATGCCCACATTCTTCCCATTAAACATCAAAGACAAACCTGAATTCAGTCCTCAACCCCTTGCTTTGTCTCTAAATAAGTATTCTCGTTTACTTAAATATTCAGGTATGTTTTTGATCATTTAAACACTTAAGGTAGACATCTATCAATTTGAGTAACTCTTATTTGGGCTACTTAGTATTTGTCCCTTTAATATAGTAAAAATAAAAATCTCTATAACGTTGTATCTGCACAGTAGTACACAGGATATACTTTAGTAATCATTGGCAAATAGTCAAATTATCATTCATTTTCTCCCAGTGTTAATGCAAAGTTAATTCAAAAAAATAATAATAATAATACCAGGGGATGCTGGTGTGGCTCCATGGGTTGAGAACTTGTTTTGTAGCCCCAGGATCCAAGGATCAAGTCCCAGCTCTGGCCCCAGCTCGTGCAGACCCATATGCTGAACTGGGGTGTGCTTCCCATGTGGGGGACCCCTAGCTCGGTTTCCACTGGGGTGAGCTTCCCATGCAGGAAGCCCCCGACCCAGTTCCGATGCTGTGCAGCACCGAGCCCACCTGTGTGGAATGAAACTCTCTCAAAAACTAGTGACATGCAACTATGGAGACTGCTCTGGGCCTTCCCCCTTCTTTCTGTCTCTCTCTCTTTGTCAAAAACAATAAAAAATCTTTTAAAAAAGTACCAACATAAATGACTTGTTTTAAAATGTAGGTTAGGTTATATGCCTTGCATAAGTGAAATTATCATTTATCTCTAAACTGTAAGGTAATAGCAAATCAAGACAAATCTACTGAGTTACTTTAAACCAATCCCAATTGAGTGTGATCATGCAAATAAATATTATTTATAATCTGAAAATAAATATGGAAAGAACCTATAGAGATTGGCATTTCTGGAGCACCATTCACCTATGATGTTAAAGATATTGATAGATACTAGATACTAGATACTAGATAGATAGATAGATAGATAGATAGATAGATAGACAAATAGATAGATAGACAGATTATAGATAGAAAAGTGTTTCATTTATCATATGACAACATCATTGCTATTATTAGACTTTTCCAAAGATTAAACAGTGAGCTTGTATTTGCTATCTAACTCAAGTTAATCCTTGGCATTGAAATTTAGCACCTTCGTATGGAATGTAGGTGTGAAAAAAAATGAATAGGTTTTCTTTTCAGGAGAAGCATGCCTTAGGACATAAATACTTGGTAAGGAGAAAACGAGAAACTAGCAGAGACAGAAAATCCTTTTTGTTTTTAACTGCATAGCAATTGCAGTAACCCCTGTGTTCTCCAGCAGAATCTGAAAGAGGAATGCTCTTCTTAATCAAGTTCTGAATATTCTATGTAACCAACTGCATTCTCCAAAGATAAATAAATTATTGAATGGATAAGCCACAAATGTATTCTCTAAAGAAGTTCTAAACATTCCAGAAATTTCTTCAAGGGAAATTATAATGAATGCCCTATCCTTCATGCCAGGGGCGATAACAGGGGATGGAGATGAGAGGACTGGAGCTCTAGTCCCAGCAATGCCTCACCTATATGAGCCTGGTCAAGTCCTGTCTTCTGTGTCTCCGTTTTCATCTACAAAATGGAAATGTTTCCTCCTCTTATCAATATCTAATGATCACCATAAGAATAAAAGGAACACACATAGTTTGCTTATCTCCAGGAATGACACTCAAAATACTTAGCACCTAGTGTGACTTGAGCACTGACTATCAACCCTGCTAATTCTCCACCTCATTACAGGAAGGACTCAAGGCAATCCACAAAAGAAACACAATACTCCGCCCCCCAAATCATTTTTAAGTTAAAGAATTTAGGGCAAAGAAATATAAAGGTTAATCATATGACAAAGAAAAGCACCAAATTTGTGAGGGAGACATTTCTCAGAAAAGTAGTAACAAGGGGGACATTAAATGACAGTAAGTTGGCCCTCTCCAACTTTCTCAATTTCTCAGTTACACAATCTGTCAGCCTCTTTTACTACGATCTTTGGGTTTTTCTCCAGGTGTTCTTTTAGTGTCTGTGAGAAGGAAAAAAAGTAAAGAAACATTTATTCTAAGTCTACTATTCCCACTAGAATGTCAGCCCTTTATAAATGTTATCTTATATAATCCTCACACCAACACTAATGTAAATGAATTATTATCCCCATTTTACAGATCACAGGAAACAGGGGTTCCAAGGGGATCATTTTCAGAGCGATCTGAGTCAGAAGCCTCGAAGTTCTATGTGGTTCATTGCCATAGGCATGAGTTTGGATGAATGAAATGAACACAATCTTAAACAAATAATGATTCAGCAAAGAATCCCAAAACCTACTCTAGAAATAAGTCAATTTCCCCCAATGATACAGATATGGGGAGCCATCTTTACAGTGATAATATAGTGAACTGTCAAGGAAAGTTGGATATGGACACAAGAGACTTACTTCTATTATAAGAACTATATATTATTGACCCTAGAGAAATATTTTCATTAAAAATTTCTCATATATTTTAATTCCTTTTAAATTTATGTTATAAATTCCACCACACAATAGTGCATTCACTGTATGTTTATGGAATGTTTACTACACATTGAGTATCATGAGAGAAATTGAGAATATATAGGCAAACAAAATGTAATCTCCACCCTGACAAAACCTGTACCATTTTCATAATTATTATATTTAGATATAACAGGCAATATAACAAGTTAATCATTATATTTTTAGTTCATATTTTGGCCGAAATTTGTAATTAAAAAATTAGTCTAGAAAGATTATAGAATCAGGTAGCTTAAAAACTTGAAAAATGGATATTTGCTGAAAATTCTTTATGCTTCTAGCATGGGGTTAGGAGTTATGGGACTTATAAAACCATTAAACAAGTGCAGACTATGAGCCTCCCACCCTCTTCCCCTTCTAATTAGGCTGAGTCAGCACTAAGATAGTTGAGTTGGCAAAACTGAATTCCTTGGTCCCAACACTGAAATTAGAATACAATGATTGTTTATATTTTGACATCACAGCTAACTTTAACCAACAAAGCCACTTCCCCACAACAAATAAACTCCTCAAATTCCCAAAGACCTTCCTTCTTCATCTCTTTCTCTGTCTATTCCCAAGCCTCAGCATTCTCCTGACTATCCCCAGTCTCCTCCAACCCAACTCAACAACCTCTCCTTCTTGAAAGTTAGTGGCATCCACCCGCTCTACCACTGCCACTTCCTTTTTTCAGTTAGTGGCTTCCAGCTTCCAGTCACCCTTCCATAGTACGCCCCACCTTTACAGCTGAATGAGAGTCTATGTCCCAGCCTACTTCCTGTCACCATCGTGGTCAAATTCAGCATCCAAATTCAAGACTCCTTGACACTCTGTAGTAGCCAAAGTGTCTTGATCTTTCTGCCATCTTTTTTCTCCTCTCTGCAGTCCCTTGCTAGAAACTCATTCACTTCATGGCTTCAATTATTACCTTGAAAGATGCCCAAATCTCTATCTTTTTTATCAAATAGTACCTAGACACATTTTTATCTGTTTGATCAGCATGTTGGTAAATGATATTATATGTCCAAATTAAGTTATTATCTTTCCCCAACAAACTCTCAACGCCCCCCAGCTCTCTCTTCGGGTCTTCTTTGTCTCCCACAGCTCCAGGATTCTCTCCTTGTCAGCAGTTCAGATGACCAGCCTCACTTGCACTCCTTGCTCACGTCCCATCACATCCAATAGGATTCTAAGACCTGTGGACTCTTCCCAAGCAATAACTTTCTTTACTTTCCTTCTGCTGTCATTGATGTCTCCGTAACAGCAGTAACAATATTGTATCTGTGTTTGTCACAGTACCAACAATGTTGTAGATGATTAATACGTGTCTGTTCAACTTGATTCTATAATACACTTTTTCACTTATTGCCAGGAATGGACCCAAGTTTTGGGTCCTCGTAGTTATACAACTAGGGGAGGGTTTTTAAAGTTTGCAATATTGTGGGCACCAAATTTGACACAACCTGGGCTCAGATGGAGCCCATGCAACTGAAACAACCTAAAGTTAAGATTCACTGGCTTCACAGCAATCCATATTTTACTTCTAAAATATAGATGCACCTTCTAATAGAGGTATATATTTATTGTAATTCTCAACCCAAACATTTTTATTAATGTGATGCATTGTACAGTCAATGACATTTTAGAATCTAAACTTCTGCTATGTCTCACTGGTACTTTATAATATACTTCTGAAGTTTTAATCTCATATTGTTTCAAATCTATTTCCATACAACTTTCAGGTTAATCTTCCTAATTCATAGTTTCTATCATGTCATGCTCCATTCAAAAACACAAGTACTAGAGGATTGTACACCTGGAACCTATGTAATTTTTACTAACCAATGTCACCCCAATAATTTAATAATAAAAAGAAAAACTTTCTATGCTCTCTCCTTAGGGACCTGACTCCAAGTCCCTCAATCTGGCATTTAAAGACCATTCATTACTGTTGAAAACTGAAAGCATTATAGTTTTGAGATGTTAACTACTTTTTCCCTCCCTTTCTACCTGCCTTCAAGGAGTCCAACCGTTTATTGCTTCAGAAGAACATGTGACAAATATAAAGTATTAGAAAGAGCTTACCATCCTGGCCTTACCTTCCAAAAATTTGAGTTCTCAAGGACACGGAAAGGATCTGGAATACAGTCACAATATTGAGAAGAAATAGAATTTGAAGAGAGACTTCTTTCCCTGCCTTTAAGGAAAGCAGAGAAGAAACAGACTTTGGTCCTAGAGAGAAGTGTTTCAGTTCCTCTTTTTCATACAGAGGCTGCCCCCAAGTCTCCAGAAAGTTTGCAGGGCCCAAGAGCAGAGCTGATTGGCAACCTACTTCTCAGAATGCTAAAGAAAGGGCAAAAATCTCCACGATGTCCCGATAGACT
>PVKE010018040.1:16958-30125 GCA_004027555.1 Craseonycteris thonglongyai
GGGGGGGGGGGCGCGCACGTATACTTGGAATAATCTGAGGTACTACTTTGCCATGCCAGACTAATAAAAACTAAGTTAAGTTCAGAAAAGTAAAAAGTGCATGTTTCTTGACCACTTGAGTGCATATTGACATTCATATTCATTCAAGGGCTTATGTAGCCCTAAGATTATGGATTAAATCTACTCTGAATAGAAGGCATTAATTCCAGCCAAGTCATTTCAGAAATGGTAAAGGAAGCCTTCCTAGGCCCCTTCGTCCTTAACCCTCACAGGCACACAGTTGGTTACCTTTTAAAATACTTACATTTGAAAACATGGTCTGGGTTAGCCTGTCTTTACTGGGAAGATGCACATCGGAGCAGCTTAGCACCTTGCAAGGAGGGAGTTATTTTTTGTTTGTTTGTTTTTTTCTAAAATTCAGAGATTTGTGGGTCTTTTTTTCTCTAAAGACCAGATCAGTACATAATTCCACTAAGAAAACAGCAGCCCATTCTAGGTAAGATTTGGGTGATAGATGGGCTTATTTTCACTGGGTAACCATCAATAAATAATCTTTTTGGTAATGCACAAAAATGATTACCTTATATAAATGTCACCCGCCTAGATTTGTGCAGGACAATAGGAGAGATTCATTAATAAGGGAAAATTAGACACATAGGACAGCCCAATATAGAGAGATAAATGAGACATGAACACCAGCCATTCTACTATACATGAGTTACAAAGAATGAGCCCTTGGTTTTGAAAATACAATTTTCCTACTTATTTTTTTTACAGGGTCCAGCAAAAGTAACACCCTTTTTTTATGAACTGGTAAACTTTAAAAGGGTATTACTTCTGCTGAACCCTGGATTTTACAAAACATACCAAAGCACACTCAGCTGTATTCCCATGTCACTGATAGAAGAAAGAGGAGCGTAGGAAAGTAGTGATAATATGGCTGGACTTCACTTTTGTTTTCATACATTTCACCCAAGGATCTTTTTATCCTTAAGTAATAATTGATTAAATCTCACAATACCCCTATTGACAGTATCTTCTGATGGGTCCAGATAGAAACAGAGTTCACACCATAGGGCTCTAACAAAGCTAGAAATAGACGCAAGAGAATCAACTCCTTTGACCCACCTTTAATCACTGAGAAATAGCTTAGCCCCTTGGGGTGGTTCACCAAGCTAACTATGTTTTTCATTTAATTATTTTCAGGACGTCTGCCTTTGATAGCTAGCCTTCTAACAACATGACTGGAGAATTGCCAAAAGTCTTGCCTATGGCCTCCAAAGAGTGTCACCTCCCCAATCACCATGGAGAGTCTGCAGGTAGCACTTATCAAGTGCAATTCAGTAATTGGGGGGCTGTGGCAGAAGTACTTTCATGCTGACTAATTGATCTCCAGTAATTAGTACTCAGATGTAACAAGTATAGCATTCAAGGGCCATAACAAGAGAAATAAAATCTGTTCTTCAGGAATTTGCTCGAGAGTTTGAGTTCCTTTTTGCAGATAAATAATGACACCTATCCATTCAGGCACAAAAACTCAAATGAGTCTATTTCGTGTGCCCATGCTAAATACTGCCCCCAAACAATACTCATACTTGGTTTAATTCCTTTAAAAATTTAGCAAAGTCATAGCATCCTAAAGTAATTAGACTGGGAAAGAACTTCAGAAATCATCTAGTCCAACTTTTTCTTCCTGCAGATTAGGATATTTAGACCCAGAGAGGTAACATGACTTGCCTAGGATCCTGCAGCTGGCTGGGGCAAAGCTGGACTAGAAGGTGTGTCACTGAGTCTAGTGTTTCATGTTCCATTTTCCTACATGAAAAGGGAATGGACCTGCCTGACACTGAGAATCCTCAAGAATGGCCTTTGAGAATAGCTCCAGCAGCCAACTCTGGGCCTGGTGCCAGAAAGCTGAACTGGAGTCTGTCTTCGCTACCTTCCTGCATCTTCCTCACCTGGGACCAGCATCTGTGCTCTCCTGTGCCTCCACCCACACCTTCAAGCTCTTCTCCTATGTCTCACTTCTGCATCACTTCACTCTTAGAGTGGAGAGTTATGCGATTCCCTGCCATTAGTGAGAAAGGCACACCTAGCCTGGAGGGCGGGGGGTGGGGTGGGTACTCTGCTATAGAACCCTGAGTCTAGAGGGCTTAATCTGCCAAAAGAACAAAGTCATATTACACACACATGCACATGGAGAGAGGGAGAGGGGAAGGAGGAGAGAGACTGAGGGGAGAGGAGGAAGGAATAGAGACACAGAGAAAGAAAGAACTTCCTTTGAATATCCCTAAGACACTCTAGAATCTAGATCAAGCTTGTCCAACCATGGCCTGTGGGGCTGTATGCGGCCCAAGACGGCCTTGAATGCGGCCCCACACAAATTCGTAAACTTCCTGCAACTCTTTTTTTCTTAGCTCATCAACTATTGTTAATGTTAGTGTATTGTATGTGTGGCCCAAGACAATTCTTCCTCCAGTGTGGCCCAGGGAAGCCAAGAGGTTGGACACCCCTGTACTAGATGGTCACATATCTGTCCTTTCTCTCCCAGTAATCGCAGAGCAGAGATTGGCAGAATCATCTCCATTTATGCCTCCGACACTCTCCCATTTTTCTCTCTTGTTCATGCCTCTCTGTTTTCTCTCCTTCTCTCCCATCCCAGCTCGAATCCTCTCCAGTCTCCGCATCAGAACCAGCTGGTACACCAAGGCAAGGTACTAGCATGTGCGGTTTCTCTGAGAGGAGGTCCTGATCCTGCTCCTGGTCGCGAACTTCTCCCTGGCCTGGCAGTTGGAAGTGAGAGAGGGGAAGGAGAGCGCAGACAGGTTTGCACCCCCCACAGCCTCACTGCTGAGGGTGCTGTCCTCTCTCTCCCTCATGTAGGACAATCAACTCCTACTGGGCTGGAGATGGGCAGGAAGGCTTACCACCAGTAAGCTTCTGCCCTTCGTTTTCTTCATTTTAGCTCTTTCTTTCTGTGAGTAGATGCAAAGTCAAATAATAAACCTTTCCAGAGCTTTCTGTCCTCTTTTTACCTCTTGGGCCAGCTCTGCAGAAGCCAGCTCCAGCCCTGGAGAGACTGTGACACATCAGCTGAAGCCACTAAAGGGTCCAAAAAGAGTAATAATTTAAACAACTCCTCATTTCTTTATGCCTCAGACTCCATCTATAAAAGAAAGGGCTTATATTACATGTTCTCAAAGGTTTCTTTATGCTCTAAAATTACAGTCCTGCATGTTTTTTCAGTAAGCGTTTATTGAGTAGTTATTTACACATATCACTGCCCAAAGTACTGGAAATATAGAGGCCAATTAAACCTCCGTCCCCATCCTCAAGCATTTCATGTAAATAAAGTGGCCACATGGTCTGGTAAATACAATGATATCCAAGTGCTGAGGGCAACTGTAGTGAGGTTGTGGGTAATGATGGAGGAGAAATCTCAGAAGACTTCACAGCAGAAGGGATGATTTTACTGGGTGATGAAAGATGAGTTGGAGTTTATGGGTGAATAAGGGCAAGAGATGGAGAATATTCAGGGTAGAAGACTGACATAAAGGCCAAGATTAGGGAATGTTAGATAGCATGGTGTACAACAGGGAGAAGCAAATACGGAACAGTAAAGATGAGGGGTGAAGGTGTTTCTACATCACACTGAGTTTAGACTTAATAAGCAATATGAGTTTATAAAACTGCGAATGTGTCCGCAACATCTATGACAATAAATCTGAATTTTTTCAGCGCCAAAGTGATGCATGGGAGTGCTATGGGAAACCCTCATAAAATCTTAACATCTTCTGACATGACTTTGAAATGATTTTTTTCTTTCTTGTGGAAAACAGGACAATAATAGACTTGCCGGTAGCCCATTGTTTTTAAGCAAGTTGCAACAAGAGCCCTGAGATCCTTTCCCAAAGACAAGCTGCATGCAGAAACAATAGAGGGGAACATGTAATGACTGCAAATCTTTTGGTTAAAAATTCTTCTTCATCTAAAGAGCATGCTTCTTTGCTTTCTGTTTCTATTAGAGAGGAAAGAAATGAGTGAATCCCAGAGCCCTGAAAGTGGTGAGAGGTATGCGAGCAATTCCTGCCATCCGGACCACCTGCCCCTTCTTAATGATCTTCCTGAAAAACTCACAGAGCTTAACTGTGACTTGTGGGTACATCTCCCTTGGTCTGCCCCTGCAGTCTTTACATCACATCAGCCTGGGGGTCCATGACTGTTCGAATATACAAAGAAACCCATCTTCGGCTAAGGGCTCAAAGTGATGCAAAATAATTTGAGCTGGGCACTGAATTTATTTTTTAAAAGGGGGGAACAATAAAACCCCTGTGATTGGGTATGAACTCTGATGTCCTGGAAATGGTTGTCACCTTGCAACAGAAATATTTAAGTTGGGTTTAGCCCAGGGAGAGACAGCAACCTTGAAAACTAGACCGATTCTGAAAATGTCTATCATAGTGTTTCATACAAACCATATCTATAAGGTTAAAAAGCACCACTTCAACCCTCATTCATAGTCTTAATAGCCACCCAGAAGTTTTTGTTGACAGCTTATCGTACCTCGCTCAAAACCATGTTTTTCTATCCTGACAAGGACGTTTTACTCCTAGGCCAAGGCAATTTTCAACTGGCCTCATGAACTTAATTAGTTAATTAATTTAAAATTTTAGATATGGTTCAAAGGTAGGGGTCAACAAATTTTTCTCTAAAGGGCATAATAGTCAATATTTTTTATTTGTATGTGCCTTACAGTCTGTCAGAACCATTAACTCTGATGTTGTGGCATAAAGACAGACATAGACTACCTTAATAAATGAGTGAACCATAAATCTTTATTTACAAAACAGGCCACAGCAGGATCAAGCCCACAGACTATAGTGTGCTGACCCCTGATCCAGACCACGAACTCTGTGGGCCCTTATAATTTGTTTGAAGTAGCAGAGAGTTTCTGGCACTTAGAAACATTCAGACTGAGCATTCTAATTACCTGAAACATTACAGAGCAACACAAGGGTACAAATAGCAGGTATGACCCTGAAGACAGGGATCCCTATACCTGCTGAAGTTTAGACACTGGAACCTCATGGGGCTGAGACCGGTGAAGGAGACTAAACTTGACCCTTCCAGCAGACACATTTCTAGTCCTCTTAATTAAGGCCATTCACAAATGGCTTGGAAAATATTCATGGAGGGAAGCAATTTGGGAAACCTGTGAAACGGAGCATCAGCCATTAGCCTCCAGCCCCTCCCCACTCCCTCCACCAACACCCCCTGCCCCCCTTAGTGAACAGAGTGGGAAATAGAAGCACGCACAAGCCTATTTTCAATGATTAATCTCACTGTTTCACTTTGAAACCTAAAAGAGGAAAGAAAAAAATGGAAGCGTTCCTATTTCCCATTGAAAGTAATCAGTTTTACATCCCTCAGTGTTTACAGAAAGAGAGCTGTTTATTTAGAATCCTTGCTGATAAGAACACCACACGCTCATAACTTATTATATATTCCCTTTCCATTTTGTCTCCTTTTGGGGGGGAGGGGAGGGAGAATTATGTATATTTTATGATAACCCAAAATGACTTATACATAAAAAATACAGACTTTAAAGATAAAAAGGATTAGTCGCAGGTAATGCATTTTCCATGAGTGGCTATAGGGCTCTCGGTTCCAAGAGGTACCGGCTGCATACAAATGAATTGATAAAAGTCTGACGCTGTGGATGGGTTGCAAGGCTCATGCTTTGCTGGAAATGATTCTTAAAGTTACAATAAATCAGACAGACAGTGTCGGCCTTTGAGGATAAACCTGTGATGGCTTGTTGTGCCTCTCTGAATCGCCTCAGAGGCCCAGGGACTAAAAAGTGCCTAGATGTCACATTAAATCTACCGGGAGGATGGAGCACTTCAAAGACGAACGCAATCAGATCTGATGGAAAATACATTTTCTGAAAGCTACTGACAAAAAAGTAATCTTTGATGTGGATGTTGAATAACAATTGACATTGTCTTTCCTGACATTTTTCATTATTGCCGTCTTATACAGCCTACTTCATGTATTAAAGCAATATTAACTGTTTGACAGGGACAAATCCTCTAACTATCACCTAAGCAATTGTTTCTGAATTGTCCTACCCCACCGCCTGTAAAACCTGTCCGAATAACTGCTTTTAAATATGATGCTAGACTCTTTTTTCTGACTAGCTAGACAGTGTCTGAGCCCCTGTGTAAGTCAGTGGAGTCTAGGGAATATTAAAAATGGTTAGGTGGTTATGAGTGTCATTTGATTATACAGAAAGAACAGGAATGCTTTTTGAAGGTGAGTTTTAATGAGAGAGGTCTATAAAAGTCCTTATTATCCCCCCATCTTCAGCACACATTTATATCAAGTAGATGTGTGCAAATCTCAGCTCTGCAGCAATTCTTGTTGCTCAAAGGGAGAAATAAAGGAATGTACAGAAGATCTTTGTTATTTATGCAATAAAATAAAGCAATCTCTGGCTATGCCAGATTCTATAAAATACACTGGAATTAAGTCCCCCAATATGCTCCTGGAAAAAAATTCAAGCAGATCTGGGAGGCACATGTCACTTTCAAAACCCAGGGTACCTCCTGAGGTTTGAAGTCTTACCCTTCGACTGTAAATACATGGGGTTTCATTGTAGGTATTTGTAAAGCGTTAAATCTCTAATTTTCTGATGACCTTGAGTTTCTTCAGAAATGGGGAGAGGGAAGTGCTACAGAAGAGCTGGGATATTTTTTCATGAAATGGGGCTACTTCCACCCAAGAGGAAATGATAGAAAGCTAACACCCCACAATTCAAAATCACAAAACCACAACAATCTGTGTTGGAGACTCAAAAGTCACCATTTGCAGCTAAGATACCTAGGGGATGTGATGTATATTCTCCACTTACATTATTATTATTTTCCCACATTCCCTGGAGTTTCCAGCTTTCACATATCTTGACAATATTGTAGCTCATCTGTATTTTTATGCTGTAAAAGTTTACCATAAATCTAATTCTCCACTGGCACCTGGGCCGAGGATGGGGTGGGGTTGGGGGAGGGGGGGAGCTTTATTTGTGTAACCTTAGACAAGCCATCTGACACCTCTTGGCTGTCTATCAGGAGTCAGCAAACTTTCTTAAAGGGCCAGAGAGTAAATAGCTGAGGTTTTGTAGACCATACTACCTTTGCTACACTAAATTCTGATGTTATAGCACAAAGCGGCCACAAGAACGGTTATTTCTGAATAAAACTTTAATTAAAAGAAACAGGTGGTAAAATAAACAAACTAGCAGTAACCTGGATTTGGCCTTCCTACCAGCATCGGCTAACCCTTGCTTTGAACTCCTGATCTATAAAATGGGTTCTAATATAAAATCAGGTCTAATGCTTTCTACTGCTGAACAGATTAGGCCAGTTAACAAATAGGGCAGTGTTTCTACTTCAGAAGGGAAAGGCAATAGGAACGCCCATAACACAACCAAGAGTCGTTTGATGACTATATTTACCTCCTCTTAATAAAATGAAAAGGCTATGTCACTGCAGTGGCAACTGTGTATTAACACACTTGGTCAGTTTCATTTTATGACTATATATTTCAAGATTTAGTACAGCTATCATCTCTTGAAGTCCTTTACAGACCGAAGAAATACATTATATGAGTATAGTTTCTCACATGGTCACAAAGAGGGAGAAGCTGGGAAGGTGTATCTAAGTTGTTAGGAAGAGAAGTTGTAGATAGACACAGAAAATTCCCTCAGGCAGGTCTTTTTGGATGTTTGAGTAGGCCTTCCAGATGATACAAATGTAAGCTAAATAAGGATGCATTGTTTAGTAGGGTGCAGCGAGAACTGGGAGGCTGACACTTTCATCGGTGAGCAGGGAGGAATGATTACATATGGACCATTGTACTCAGGACTGGCATAGCCGTGCTGCAATAACAAGTAACCCGAGTTTCTCCATGGCTTAAAAGACAACAGAGGTTCTTTTTGTGCCATGCTACATACATCTTGAGTAAGCATGACGGTTCTGTTCGCTGTGGGAGCTCAGGGTCCAGCCTGACACGGGCTTCCCTGATGAAGAAGGCAGAGGTCAAGTAAGCACACAGAACTTGGCGTGGGCTCTTACACAACGTACACATTGCAACTCCACTCACATTTCATTGGCCAGAGCCAGTCACAAGGCCAAGCCTGGTCCACATATGGTGAGGAAGTAAAACTCTTCCTACGGATGATTATATCTCACTTGTGAATAACGGTGTCCACACCTTAGGGATTAGGGATTTTCTTGGAAGAATAAAGGCCCTGTCTTCTTTGTTTCTGAGGTGTCACTTTAGTAGAAACTGTCTACTGAACTGGGAGCATAATTAGCCAGAAAGGGCACAGAAGCCCTCAAAGAGAGGCTCACCATAAAGAAAGGAAAGTCAGGATTAGACCCAGACTCCACTCCAGGTCCAAGAGGTTCATTGTAAAGAGCCAGATGTGAGAGGCAGGGCCCCACATCCTGCAAGACTGTCCAGGGGGTGTCTTGCCTCCACTGATCCCTGAAGAGGGAGTATGAAGAAAGCCGCAGGCGACTAGCTTAGGGGGTGTGACAGGGAGGAGGTCTCAGAAAGGCTTAAGACAGACAACATACATTGGCATGCGGAAGTTGAGTGGCTGTATATAAGCTGTGGGCTAAAATAAAACCGTGCCATCACTCCACCATCAGCGGTCCATGGTCCTCCCGATCCCAGCTGTTGTCTTTATGTTTTTCTTTCATCTCCCACCCACCCCTCTCGGGTCTGACAGGTTAGTCAAGCAGGCCTCCGCAGTTCAGAAGAAAGGGCTGGTTCTGATACAAGGCCGGACTAGAAGCCCCTCTAAGCTCAGCCCTCACATGTACCGTAAGGATCAGCTAAAGATGTACCTGAGGCCTGAACTTGCACGGGTTTTGTGGATGAGACAGAGCCACCCCCATAGGAGCAGTTTTCAAGAGTAACATTCCATAGAAGGGACAGGACATCAGACAGCAAGCTCCTGGGGCTGCTGGTGGCCCCATCAGCAGAGTTTCAAATTCAATGTCTCTCTCAGCCTAGGATGTGGAGGCAGGGCTGTCCCAAATGGACAGTCACTTGGAGGCAGGATGAGGTAGACCTCTAAAATGAGATTGGAGCAGCCAGCATGCTATGACCATATCTGCGGCTGGTGAAAGGGTCTTACCCTTTACAACAGGGGTCTCCAAGCTTTTCAGCCTGAGGGCCACATTAACTATCAAACAGCAGTTATATCATCTCATTGACTGTGAACAGAAGTAGAAAAAGTAAGCGGCTGATCTTGGCAGGATACACGTAACTTTCCGTAATTTTTTTCCGTAGATAAAAAGGTCTCCACGGGCCAGATGAGAGGGCCTCGCGGGCCCCATCCGGCCTGCGGGCCATAATTTGAAGACCCCTGATTTACACCAAGACTCTTGTGACCAGATTTTAACATTGGTAAAGCGGGACACCATTGGCCGAGGGGGAGGGGGTTCTTGATTAATAATTTGGTCTATCTCCCGCCATTCCCTAACTTGTCGTGCATTCTTTCCAAAAATCGGGACTTTTTTAAAACGCCACGGGACGCCAAACAAATTGTTAAAAAGCGGGACATCTGGTCACCTTACAAGAGGAAAGTCTATTCATTTTTTCCTTCATTTGTTTATCAGTATCATGGTGTGAGTTGGTCTAAAGAGTTTCCCCCTTCCACTGAATTTGGCTTCCACGCACCCTCAGATGAGAATTCAAAGCACTATGTTCTGCAACTGGCTGGGAGGAGAGATGAGTTGAGCCATTTAAACACTAAATGTGTAGAATAAAGGCTTTGGGAGACAAAAGGAGAGATGAACCTCCAAAGCTTCCAAACAAAGCGAAGAGGCTGTGGTTCAAGTGGTGGCTGGAGGGGGTGCGTTCGTGGCCTCTGACAACCATACTCAAAGCCTCCTATCCTGCCTGCATCCAACCCCAGCTCACTTAATGGATTCCAATCACGCTGAAGTAAAAACTCAGACCCAAGGCTTCCCAGCAACCCCGTTTTCCTCACTTTCTGACACCTTATCTCCCTCTCAGGGTGAGTGAGCCTGCACACCCAGCCATGAGGCTTGCTTCCCTTTGAGCCGTGTGGCTTAGGCGTCAGACCTCTAGGGTCTAGATACAACTTCCGCATTCCAAGCTGTATAGATTTGGACATATTGCTTAGCTTTTCTGTGCCTTGGTCCATGTCTGTAAAAAGGAGATAAAAATGCCTACCTCCCAGTGTTGCTGACGATATTAAATAAATTCAACCTACGGCATTCAGGGGTGTACTTCACATCTACTATCTTGCTGTAGCTATAGCCACCATGATCAATTGTATCTAAACAGTCTTCCACATTAGCAATTCTCTGTCCAACTTTCCTGTGACAGTGAAGGTAATGAAATTACTATTTATTGAACAACTATATACCAGAAAACTAATGTATTTAACCTCATCTTTATGAATGTCATCTCAATTAGTCTTCCCAATAGTCATATACAGTAGATACGTGGTGCCCATCTTACAGATGAGGCAGCTGAGGCTTGGGTTAAGAAACTCGTCCAAACTCACAGCTACAAAGGACACTTAGCCCTGACTCTGCAGCGCCTGTGCTCTGTCACTACATTGTGTGGCTTTCCCTGATCCTCCCTGAGCCAAACAGAGCCAGAGGAGGGGTGGCAGTAAAAGAGGATGGACCTTTTTGATGGATGAATCCTTCTACCAAAAGAAAGGAACAGGGTGGAGGGGCAGTCCTAAGAGGAGGACGAGGGTACTGCCAAGCAGACTGAGGAGCCCAGTGCTATTTCCAGTCCCCTGAAGGGTGACTGCTTCCTATCTCCTAAGTCCCCGAAGATCTGTCGCCTTGTTGTTTCACAGTCAGGGAAGGACAAACAAATCCCCTGTGAACATGTGTCTGAAGTTCACCTCTGCCCTCCTTACCCTCCTGCTGCACATACATGAAGATTCTCAAAGCACCTTCTGCCCCTTCCAATCTTCCTCCCCACTGGAGCTGTGTGCCCATCTGGATTTAACAAACTTGCCTGAGTTTCACAGCAAAGCAACCCAACCAACTGAAACCTCTTTGAACTATCCCGAGGGACGTGTGTGCTGCCAGCCTCTCCCAGTCTCCTCCAGTCGGGGATGCAAGTCAGGAGGACTGGATTGCAGCCAGGACTATCACCGCTCACTGGGTCCAGACCTCCCCCTGAACTTGAGGACACTCCTCCTCATGGAGCTCCCTTCGCCTGTAAACGGACAGAAGGAGACAATCTCAACGGCCCCTCCAACTCCAACACGCCAAATCTAAAGTCTCCCCTGATTAGATGTCCCAAACCTACCCCTAAATTCTGGAAAATTCCACCTGGAATACAATGCTGTCACTATCAAATAGTGCTGTTGTTCTCACTTTTGTCATTTCAGTTAAATGGACTGATTTTAACGGGGGGGGGGGGGGGAGACCACCTTGAACAGAAACTAGAAAGCATTCGCAATTAATCTCAAACACCAAAATAATTAAATTTGGGAAAATGCCACTGAGATATGAGAAGACATTGACCAAATTGCAAATGCTTCCCTTTCATGTGTATAACACAAAGCAAAGCTCTTGTCCTGAAAACACAATATGCAGAAAGCCAAGATAAAAGGAGGGGAGTTTGCCAACACAAGAAGTGAGAAGGTACATGTGAAAATGCCTGAAAACCACCCAGTATAAACAAAGGATCACCTGATGCATGGTGATAATAGGAACAGCTGCAGTGCTGGTAATACTGGCTCTGCAGGCTTCGATTAGCATTTTTCTTCAGTTGTGTAGGAGAGAAGTTAAGAACGTTCTCACTCAGAAGGAGAAAGGAAAGAGAGAAGATCACTCTGGAGCACCTACTGTACAGCAGGTCCTGTGATTTCAGATTTTACCCCCTGGGCTCCTTGCACGCAGCCTATGGCACCTCTGCTACAGATCAAATGTTTGTGGTCCCCTAAGTTCATGTGATGAAATCGTAACTCCCAAGGTAGTACTCAGAGGAGGGGCCTCTGAGAGGTGACTAGGGCATGAGGATTGAACCCCCGTGAATACGATGAATGCCTGTGTAAAAGACACCCCACGAAGTCCTCCCCGAACCCCAGGTCTATACGTTTAGTACCAAAGTTTTCTTCTATGCAATTTATGGTTTCAGTTCTTATTTGGAAGTCTTTAATCCATTTTGAGTTCATTTTGGTATACGGTGAGAAATTGCAGTTCACATTCAGCCTTTTGCATGTGGTTTTCCAATTTTCCCAGCACCATTTACTGAAGAGGATTGCTTTTCCCCACTGTATTTTTCACTCCTTTGTCAAAAATAATCTGTCCATAAATTTGTGGGTTTATTTATGGGTTTTCAATTCTGTTCCATTGGTTCGTGGGTCTGTTTTTCTGCCAGTACCAAGCTGTTTTGATTACTGAGGCTTTGTAGTACAGATAAAAGTCAGGCAGTGAGATGCCCCCAGCTTTATCCTTCTTTCTTAGGATAGCTTTTGCGATCTGTGGTCTTTTGTGGTTCCATACAAATTTGATGATTTTTTTATCTATTTCTTGAAAGAATGACTGTGAGATTTTGATGGGAATGGCATTGAATCTGTATATTGCTTTGGGGAGTATGGCCATTTTAACTACATTGATTCTTCCAGTCCATGAACATGGAATGTCTTTCCATTTCTTTGTGTCCTCTTTAATTTCTTTTAACAGTGTTTTATAGTTTTCAGTGTATAAGTCCTTCACATTCTTTGCTAGATTTACTCCTAGGTATTTTAGACTGGCTATAATCAACAAGACAAGGAATAACAAGTGCTGGAAAGGCTGTGGAGAAAAAGGAACCTACACACACTGCTGGTGAGAATGTAAACTGGTACAACCACTATGGAAGGCTGTATGGAGATTACTCAAAAAATTAGAAATGGAATTTCCATATGACCCAGCAATCTCTCCACTGGGTATCTACCTAAAAAACCTGAAAACCTTAATCTTTAAAGATGTTTGTACCCGCATGTTCATCGCAGCACTGTTCACAGTGGCCAGAACATGGAAACAACCAAAATGCCCTTCGATAGATGACTGGATAAAGAAGATGTGGTACATTTACACAATGGAATACTACTCA
>PVKE010018041.1:0-30024 GCA_004027555.1 Craseonycteris thonglongyai
TCTCTAACTGTCTCTGTCTCTGTCTCTCTCTCTATCTGTCAAAAAGTAAAATAGAAATAACTATGCACTGAAGACAAAAAGATAATTTCTCTCTATAAATGTGAAAAAGATAAAAAAAAAAAAAAAAAAAAAAAAAAAAAAAAAAAAAAAAAAAAAAAAAAAAAAAAAAAAAAAAAAAAAAAAAAAAAAAAAAAAAAAAGAACATATTTGAGATGTCAATGAAATAAAATGTTGTCACAGGATAATGGCCTCCTGCTGCTTAGTAAAATACCAAGCCAAAGGCAAGACTTATTTTCAGAGTGAGAAAACATTAATTCCATGACATTGTTTTATTGCAGTGATTGTATTTCTATTATACAAAATGAGAATGTAGATTTAATCAATTCAATTGATGCATGTTGATATAAATTGACAATGGTTTGTCGTCATTATAAATTGGTTGTATACTTGTAGGCAGTTTATAAAAAAATACAGATGTTTTAGAAAACTTAACTTTTGGGTTGAGGGAAATAAAGGTTTCTGACTAGATGGAGGCTGGTTTTTCTTAAGAAGGTAATAGTTGATATAACAATTGAGGGACTATATAATTAATATACCCAAAAAAGGTTTATGTAATAGTCTTGTTATTACAGTTCCACATTTCAACTTGTTGACAGGCAAAACATAATAATTAAATGCAATTGTATGAGCAAAAAACCACAATGACACAAAGAAACAACATCCTTCTCAGAATGCTTTACAAAACTAGCTTTGGCATTTACAAAACTAGCTTTGTTACTTAGAGTAATGATTCATGAATAACAGTTGATATCATTAGACTGCAGTATTATTTCATATTTCTAAGCACTACTATGCTACAAGAAAAATCTATTGTGCAAGATAGATTGTTTTTTGTTTGTTTGTTTTTAATGGAATCTTAACCATCGAAGCCAAACCAAGCATTATTCTTTATAGAAAATAGAAAGCCACTGCTTGCTTTCTTTTGTAGCAAATACACTAATGCCAAAATAATTGGGTTTATTTCACTAAATGAGGCTAGACTGTTGTGTTTCATTTAGAAATACCTGTTCTTGAACATCTGAAACAGACCTCAGGTTTGCTTTGGAACATTGTCCAGTGTTTGTAAGTGGAGCTAAAATAGTACAGTTAATTTATTATTCCCAATGGCAAATATAATTTTGCATACCCTTTTTGGCCAGTTTATTGACAGTCTTAAATTAAGTGAATTTGGTACTCCTAAGGTCATGTATATCATTGTCCTCTGTCTCTGTAGCTATAGGCCAACGAGTCTGAAAACTAAAAGTTTAATCTTCAGAATACAAGATGCAATGTCACTGAAAAGCTGTTTTTAACATAAAAATGCATATCATCAAGCACATATATCCCTTTGGCCATTCAGGGATTAAAAAAAACCACACCAAAAAACAAAATGGCCAGAAGTACAATAAGAATGACATCTGGAAAATGCTAATAGAGTTGAGATATTTTTTCATTACTCTTGTCAAACTCTTCTCAATAGGTTATTTACTACAACATAGGCAATCCACTGTCAACTTAATTATTTATGTTGAAAGAAGATCTAGAATCATTACAACAATATTTCTGCATTAATCACAAATACCTTTTTAAGGTAATTTTATTATGAACTCTATTTATTATGATCACATATCTGTACTATATTAATTTACTAGGATTGCCACAGATTGGTGTGTATTTGTGTGTGGTGGGGGCGAGTTTCAGAGGCTAGACATTAAAGATTCAGGTGTCAGCATGGTATGTTTTCTCTTCAAGTGTCTCTAGTTGGCTTGAAGATGGCTGCCTTCTCACTACGTCCTCACATGAACTTTTCTGTGTGAATTGGCATCCCTGATGTCTCTTTGTGTATCCTTAATTCCCTTATAAAGACACGTGTCAGAATGGATTCAGGCTCACCTGTATAACCTTTTTAAACCTTAATTAACTTTTTAAAGGCCCTATATCTGCAAATACAGTCCCACTCTGAGGTACTGGGGGTTAAAGCTTCAACATTTAAGTTTTGGAGGATATAGCTCAACTCATACACATAGTAATAAGGTTATCTTTGATTTTTTAATATTGTACATAAAACAAATTGAAGCATTGGGTGATGAAATGGGTTGCCCAATACAAAATATTATAAAAAATTAGTGATAAAGCCAAATAATATACAATTTTCATTAAAAAATGAAAAAAAAATGATACTATGTTTAAAGGACTCTTTGTCACTCTTATTCTTTTAAACATTTGACCACAGGTCCAAGTATATCATTATATTATAATCATTAATCAAGTATTTCTGTATATACTGAATTCCTTGTATCCCTCGTCTTATCTTTCCTATAAAGAATAACTTACTGGAGAAAAAGAGACCATGCTTTACATAAGTATGTATTGCATTTAGCACAGGGACTGGAAACTATAAATATTAGGGAAATAGATGGATGAATGGATGAATGGATGGATGGTTGGATGGGTGAAATAATTTGCAAATCGTTTATTCATTTAGAGTTCTGACTTCGATACTTTGTACCTGAGCATACTGCTGATGAGAAAAACTCTTGATTATGATAGAAAACACCTTAGATTTTGAATATTATTATTTAGTGTACGTAAAACTAGCTCTTGAAATATGATCACTAAACAGATTTAAGAGAGATTTCATTACATGGCTACCAGCCAAAACCATTGAGCAGAAAATAGAAAGGAAATAAAATTATACTGTCTTGAAATATAGGTGAGATTCTGTACATATATTTTTATTAAATATATATCTAGTTGCCTGTCTGATTTTCAGAGTCAAAGAAAGAGATGTGAACATTTGACATATACATAGGTCCAACTAGTCTGTAAATACTTCGTGGGTTGGGTGGGCAAGCCAGGAAATGCACTCACTTTATTCACATTCTGCACCATTGCTTTGTGAGCAGAAATCTCTTGGAGCAAAAATTTGTACCCAATCTTTACAGATATGTCTTCCATCACCAGGAAATATATATATTTTAAACTTACAAGAGAATTTAAAAATATTTAAGTAATATATGTATATTATGGAAATATGAGAAATGTAGGTAAATAAAAAAGCAGTCATTTTAATTCTACTTTCTAGTGATGACTACTAATAACACTTGTTAAGTAAATATTCCAAAACTTTTGTACTTCTAAATATGTGTTTGTTAAAGCCATAGAAATGTAGAAGTGATTCTATTTCTATCTCAGATTCGGCAAGGCTCTAAAAGGATGTGCAGTGACAGCAAGTACCCATGTGCTAAAGTGAACTACTAGGTTACCTATACAGGATTTTCTGGTCATAGCTAGTTACCATTAGCTACCAGTCATTACCGAAGATGCATTGTATAAGAGTGTTCCTTTTTGAAGAGCGCAAAGGAAAGAATTCCTTTGAAGACATTTATGCCTGGTACTCTGCCTGCCCTCTTGAGACAGAGTCTAGTTCACCTCTAGCCAAGCAAGAGCCCATACATAGAAACCTAGTTGATGTACTGTGGTGCCATAGTGAGAAGTGGCTCATTTGAAATATGCAGCAGTTTTTTAAATATGTCAGCTCAAGAAAACACATGAATGTTTTCTGTGGTCAAGATATGAGTTGTCCAGGAGTGAGAGACATTGGTAGCAAACAAAATGGTGAACTACTGGTACTGGAAAACAGTAATTGAGGGGCCCATTAAGTGGCCAGTGAGAGTGGACATAGCTCAACATTTATAGCAACTGTCCTTTGGGAATCTCAAGGAAACATACATAAGACACATGCCAAGACCAGAGAGTGGCAATGCCACATCATGATAGTACTAGGCAATGGAAATCATTTCTGCTCTTCTCCTGTCCTCACTTCACCAACTTCCTTCTGCTCCTGCCTTGGAAAGATCAGAAGTTAGGGCTAGCAGGCAGAAGAGCTTTCAGAGTAAAGAGAAATCATTCACATCCTCTGTCAACAGCATTGTTTCTAATCTAGAGGTAGGCAAAAGCATTTATCGAAAACAAAGTTTGGGGGAAGCCGGGATGGCTCAGTGGGTTAAGTGCTCACTTTGAAGTCCCAGGGACTGAGGATCAAATCCTGGCCCTAGCCTGTGCAGATGCATATGCTGAACTGAGTTGTGCCTCCCATGTGGGAGACCCCCAGCCCAGTTCCCACCCTGCACAGCCCCAGTCCATCTGTGTGATATGAAACCATGTTGAAAATTAATGATGTACAACTATGGAGACTGTTCTGAGCCCTCCCCCTTCTCTCTGTCTCTGTCAAAAACACTAAAATAAATCTTAAAAAGAAAGAAAAACAAATGAAGTTTTTCCATTATATGACTGGATGCTTTAATTATTGAAATTAAATTATAACAAAAACTACTGAAGAACTATTTGTCTAAAGTGATTGTAAGTTGTATGTTAGATCTGATCTGACTTAGAATTCATCCAAGATATTGGAAAGAAATAGATAAAAAAAACAAAAACAAAACAAGAAAACCCCCCAAAAACAGTTGGAAAGGGCATTCTAGGAAAGATTGAAGTGATATCTTGCTTGTACCCAATGTAATTCTGCTTTTCGATATTATACACACACGTACCCTCACATAAGCCCTGTATGAGACACATTAAATATCTACAGTGAATTATACAAATAATAATTCTACACACATATAAAATGGAACTATATTTGATATAAGTTTTTAGGGTTTTACAACTTGCTTATCAATGTATCATAATCAGATACATTTTTCTGCAGAATCACTTTTAATTACTTCAAAGTAATTTATTGAGTAGTCATCATATTTATTTAAATATTTTCCCTATTGTTGACCATTTATATGATTTTAAATTAATGTATGTTTAAATTAGTGTTTGCTGAAGTTAATCCCTATAATTAATAGTGAACATTCTTACTTGTTACTTTAGAATAAGTGTATAAGTATGAGTGTGCAATTACAGGGTACACATTTTAATGGCTGCTGATAAGTATTTTCAAATAACCATCAGAAGCCTTTGCCAATACATACTTCCCACCAGTAATGCCTCATATGCCGTTTTCACACACACTTTGTAGTATCAACTTTTAATGCACCGTGTTCTTTCTTTGATGGATAATTTTCCATTTTAAAGTGAAAAGAAGCTGTAAGATGATTGTTACAATTTGCATATCTCTGGTAACTACTGAGTTGCGATGCAATATTTTTTGCTAATTTGACTTGCCATAATGTTTTTAACATCTAACTTTATTGGCCAGAGCTCTCTCTTTTATCCATTAAAAAAAACCAAAACAGATAGTTTATATGGTGATGGAAGAACTGACTCTGGATAGTGAGCACACAAAAAAACTTATAGATGACGTATTATAAAAATATACACCGGAAACCTATGTAATTTTACTAACCAATGTCACCCTGATAAATTTAATAAAAAATTATAGTTTATATATATTTTTTCTAATTGATTCACAACAATCCTTTTGATATGTTAGGAATTTTAACACTTTGTCCTATATGTTTATATTATATCACCACTGATAATCATTTATATTTAAATTTCTTTTTTGTTTTATAGCCATACAAATATTTTGCTTAATTTTTAATTTTTCTGTAGTCAGATAAGTTGGTATTATCTTGCATATTTTTGTCTTTGTATCAAAATTAGAATAGCTTTCTTATATTTATGTTTAAATTTTATATTATATTTAAATGTAATTATAATTAAAAATAAAAATTGTTAAACATGAACCAAACAACAAAAATAACAGAACAGTCATTTACCTAGATTTAAGAGGTGTGAGTTCTTTCCACATTTCCTTCACTTTGCTCATGTTCTTTTTTCTTTCATGTCTCTTAAAAAAAATTATTATATGTATATATATATGTATATGTGTGTGTGTATATATATATATTATATATTTACTCATTTATATGTATTTGCAAGTACGTTTTCACACTTTAATCCACTTACCTTCCCTTTTGCTTCAGAAGTAATCACTGTCTTAAAATTTCAGTGTATTATTCATGTACATAAGTGTCTATACTTATTTTGATATATCAATTAGCAATCTATGTTCTTTGTTTCAGTGTTTCAAATTTTTATTAAAACATTTTTAATATGTGTATATATTTGCACCATGACTTTTTACTCACTATTGTGTTTTTTAAATTAATTAACGTGCCAATTGTTCTTTTTTTTCAATATTATACATTCTAGAGCTACCTATGTTGATAGTTACAGATCTAGCTCATTCATTGTAACCTCTGTCTAGTATACAAATGTATGACTAAACCTCAGATCACCTCTTCTGCTACAAATGGACAATTAGGTAACTCTAACATTTTAATTTTTTCAATTCCAAACATTGTTAGAACAAATATTCTAGCTCATGTTTCCTTGGGAACGTAAGAGCTTCCCAGAGAGAAATAGCTAGAAAAGGAATTGTTGAGTCATACAAGTATGCGTATTAAGTTTTACTAGCTATTGCCAAATTGTTCTCAAGTGGTTGTATAATTTACAGAACAACGTGTAAGAATTCCTGCTAATCTAAATTTTTGCCAAAACTTACTTTAAAGAATTTAAATATCTTTACCAGTATGATGTCTCAGTGTTGCTATGATTTGCATTCTACTATTACTCCTTAGGTTGCACATTTCTTAATATATAACAAATTGACTGGCTCTTTGAATCCTGTTCAGTGAAATACTTGACCATAGTCAAAGCCTTTTTTTTTCCTACTGCTATTTTAAGATTTCTCATTTTTATTTTTAAAAATTAAATTCAAATGTTGCCCAGATTTCCCCCCAAAACATTTTGTTTTATTTTTTAGAATATCTTTTGATGTATGAACGTTTTTAAGATTAGTGTATTTAATTTACAGTTTCCTCTAAGTATACTGTAATTTTGTTTTATTCAAAAATAGTCCTTCCTTCTTGATATCTTAAAAATATTCTCCCATATTTTCTTGAGAAAATTCCACAGTTTTGTTTTCCACATTTTGTTCTTTAACCCATCTGGAATATTTCCTTTTTGTGCATAATACAAGGTAAGGATCTATTTTTACCATTTTTTCACAAAATGCAAATTGTCTTAGCATTATTTTACTGAATAATTTGTTCTTCTACAACAGATTAGTATTGCTACATTTGTCTTATATCACATATATATAGTCTGTTTCTCTCCTCAGTGCTTTGTTTTTTTGTTTCTGTCCCAATAACTCACTGCTCAATAATTATTCTTTAAAAATGAGTCACTGGTGTTCCAGGACAAATCCCCTTCTCTAGTTTTTCATGTACAAAGTGGTCTTACCTACACCCGATTTTTTACTTTTTATACACTTTTGGGATCAATTTATTCAAGTCTATGAATACAAGTTCTGACAATTAAATTTATGACCTCCTCCTAGAAAAAGTACTACATACCTCTTGCTGATTATCACTATAGTCACCTTTGAAGTAGTCAGTCCCCTTGGGAAGCTATGTACCAGTGCCAGTACCTAGTCCACCCTTCAAAGCAATTTTGGAACTCTTTTTCTGGAATGGCCATCAGAGCCATCATTGCATTATCCTTGATGTCCTGAATGTCATCTAAATGTCTTTTTTTCATTATTTTCTTTATCTTCAGGTAAAGAAAAAAGTCACTGGGGGATAGATCAAGTGAGTATGGAGGGTGTTCCAATGCAGTTATTTGTTCTCTGTCTAAAAACTCTCTCACAGACAGCACCATGTGAGCTGGTGCATTGTTGATTTTCCTAATTGTTTCTTTATCGATGTTTACTTGGTCTGCCATGCTTCTCACAGTCAGTCGACAGTTTTGACACACAATTTGTCAAATTTTTGCATTGTTTTCATCAGTTCTGCTTATTACTGGCCACCCTGACCTCTCTTCTTTCTCTCCTCTCAGAGAGAATATTTAATCCATTTGTACATTGCTGTTATCTTCCTGACATTATGCCCATAAACTAGAACTAACATGTACCTGATTTCACTTTCACTCTTGCCAAGTTTAACAAACAGTTTAATGTTTGTTCATTGATCTGATGCAAGCAAGCTCCAACATTCTTGTGATGGCACTCAAAGACACACAACAATAATGAATGCCACTCAGCAAGACACCTCCACACATCAATATGAACACAGCTGTGAGACACTGATATATCAAGGTTATGAAACCTTACTGAGTTGTTTGTACAGTGCAGGGTGGCAAGTTCGTGAACATAATTGTCAGACCTTGTAGTGATGGATGAAATAACATTCATGTTCTTTTGCAGTTTATAATCTAGTGATGATACAGCATAATTATGCAATATGGTAGTCATATGATGGGAAGAATACAGTATATCATGAGATCACACAGGAAGAACATATAACAGAGACTTGAGACCTTAAGTGTGTCTTCCTGAAGGAAGTAATGTCTAAGCTGAGACTTGAATAGAGGGAAAGCTAGGATGGCTCAGCAGGTTAAGTGCTTGCTTTGCAGCCCTGGAGTCAAGAATCTAATCCTGGCTCCAGCATGTGTGGACCCATATGCTGAACTGGGGTGTGCTTCCCATGCAGGAGGCCCCCAGTCAGTTCTCAATGGGGCAAGGCTCCCTGGTTCAGCTCCCAGCTCCCAGTGGCGTGCCTCCCATGCAGGAGGCCCCTGACCCAGTTTCCACTCTGCGTGGCCCTGCCCAACTGTGTGGACCAAAACCATGTTGAAAACTGATGACATACAACTATGGAGACTGCTCTGGGCCCTCCCCCTTCTCCCTGTCAAAAATAATAAAATAAATCTTTAAAAAAAAGAGTACATAAAAATTATTAGGTAAACAAGGAAGCATGTGTGTAAAGAAATGTTATCTGGATGGAGAAAAAGAGCATATGAGAACAAGCACAGTGTGTTCCTAGAATAGAAAGGTCAGTGTGGATATATAACAGGAATTTGAGGCAAAAAAGATTAGACTTCAGAAGGTAAGCAGGAGGCATATCATATAAGGGCCTTCTAAAAGCCTTGTAAGACATGTAAACTTTATCTTAAGACTAATAGTGAAACATTGGCGGGTTTTTAGGATGAGGATGCTATATAATCACATTTTTATTTTAGGAATATCACTTTGGATGGGAAGTAAATGGAGGGATGCTATGCTAAAACATAGGAGGCAGGTGAGATGCTGTTGCTTCTTAGATAAGAATGTTAGATTTTCATATTCTCTATATTTTTTTATTTAAGAAAATATATGTCCAGCAGTTTTTAATTATAATATGTTTTTAGACAAGAGGTAGTTATGGCTTTAATAGGAAAATGGCAGTGAAGCAATGAGAAGTTACTACATTAGAGAGATTCAGGAGGTAAGGTCAATAGGATTGGTAGTTGATTGGATTTTAGACATGAAGGAGATGGAAGAGTATAGAATATTCAGATTTTTGTCTTGGGCAATAGATAGATCGCATAGCATTTAACTGAGACTGGGTCCTTAGGAGAAAAAAGGTTGGGGTTAGTGTGGAGGGTAATGAATTTTTAACTTACACAATGTATCAAGATGTCTTTTGGATAGCTAAAGGAAAATTTCCAGTTGGTGTATCCTGTAAAACTTTTGAACTTCCTTAGTA
Source organism: Craseonycteris thonglongyai (assembly GCA_004027555.1). Lineage (NCBI taxonomy): Eukaryota > Metazoa > Chordata > Mammalia > Chiroptera > Craseonycteridae > Craseonycteris > Craseonycteris thonglongyai. The sequence continues at coordinate 9,582 of PVKE010018041.1, forward strand.
AGTCTTGATAGTGTGTCCATGGATTCACTTGTATTTCTATGTGCATATAACACCTGTAAATAACAATGTTATCTATATGTCTATTTACTTTTTGAAAGATTTATTTTATTGTTTGAGAGGAGATGAGAGAGAGAGAAAGGGGGAGGGCCCAGACCAGTTTCCATAGTTGTACATCATTAGTTGTGACATAGTTTCATTCTGCACAGGTGGGTGTGGGGCTTCCCGGGGTGTGAACCAAACCAGGGGCCTCCTGAATGGGAGGTAAGAACCTTTGTTGAAATCCCAGCAGTTACAGATGCACCACAGTTCAGCATTTGGGTTTGTATGGATGAGGCCAGGATTCAATCCCCGGACCTTGTGATTGCAAGGCAGGTGCTCAACCTGCTGAGCTAAACTGGCATCACCTATTTTTCTTTACTTATATCTAGACTAGGTTGTCTAGATAATCTTGAAAAGTAGAGTTAATGGGCATCTTTACATTTTTCTCTAACTCAACTGTGTCCAATCCTTTGCCTTCCCTGGGCCACACTGAAAATGAATTGTCTTGGGCCACACATAAAGTACACTAACACTAATGACAGCTTATGAGCTAAAAAAGATTGCAAAAAAATCTCTTAATTTTTAAGAATTTGTGTTGGGCTTCATTCAAAGCTATTCTGGGCCACTAGTTGGACATATCTGCTCTAAATCAAAAGAGATTCTTCTAAATTCTCACAATTAAGTATATTTTTTGGCTGGAGATTTTGAATACTAGATATATCTTCCTAATCTTAAAGAAGTCCCCCTCAATTCACATTAACTTATACCTAAAAATATGTTGTTCTATATGGTTTATATACTGATAAATTACCTTATTATGTTACTACTCCCTATTGTTCAAAGTTAGTTTCCCTTCATTATCTCTTTACCCTGCTATTTCACTTAGTGGTTCCCCTTATATTATATTCAACTCTGGATTGTAAGCCCATTGAGAACGAGGATAGTATATGTTAGTTGTGTGCTTTCTGCATTGATCTGATAATAAATGTTTAGCAAGCATTCTAATTGATTTATTGACAGAACTAAAATGGAACTTCTGGTTCAAATGGTTCCTTTAAGGACATAAATAATTATAATGTGAAGTACCTTATAATATATTATTTTGAAAAAGTAGGAGACTTATCACACCAGAGCAAATATGTTTAAAATAGTAAGCCATTGAATCATGATTTCAGTCTTTATAAGAATGAAAAATATTTCCCTCAGTGCTTTTGATTAAATTTAATGGATGGTACCAGAGCAGCTCAATTAGGTTAACATGTCTGGAAAAATAAAATAATCAATTTGATTGTTAAATATAGATCCCAGTACTGACATTAAAATCAATACTGAATAAGCCAACATTTTTTCATTACTCTCCTTCAAATTTAAAGAGATTATAGTTTTTAAAATAATTTTCATTTAAGGGTCAGTTGTTTAAGTTAAATTCATTAGGGATATATATCATAAGGTAGCTGTAATATAGCATTAACAATACTTTAATTATTATTGAAAAACTTTAGTTCCAGTTTTAGTTCAATCACTTACAAACTCTGTGAGTTACGCTTTGTCTGTATACTCAGAGACTCAGTTTCTTAATGTGAAATTGGAATAATTTTGCCTGCCTCGTGTGCTCCATAGAAGAATAAAATGAAAAGTTATCTATGAAAGCATTTATACACTCCCCAGTGTTTATAGAGCAAATTCTTTATCTCAAGAGCTAATTCCACATTAATAATTTTAAATTCTTATTTTACATTATAAATAAAAGATCGTTGTTCTAAAATGTATTTGCTGAATAAAAACACCTTTCTTCTAAGAAACTTGCTTTCATGCATCCTTTGATCTGCTAACTAGGCTTTCTGACTATCAGTAAGATAAAGTAATTTAATTACAGCAAAAACTATAACAATAGCCTCTCTCTTTGCTCCAGGTGAGCTTGTGAAAGAGCTTATGTTAGATTTTCTACATAGGTTATAACTTGGTAAAAGGTTGGCATCTTATTATATTTGGATAATTGTTTTGCAGAGTGCACTGGGTGCAGCCAGATTAGAAGTAGCTATGAAGACAATGTATTCGAACTTCTGAGCACCCATTTACCACCGATAGGTGGTAAATGCTCTGTATAAACAACAGCCCAAATATAATGTTTGTTACAACAAAAGAAACAAAATCACTGCTTGCTGCAGTTCCAGCTTTGGAAGGTGGGATAATGAAAGGAAGGAGAAAATGTGGTTGATGGGCTCACCTCCCATCCCTGCTTCACACTGGCCTCTAGCTGGGTGTTAGGATCATTCATGATCATTGAGCCAGGCCACAAGCAGCCTTTCTGTGGCTTCTCCCACAAAGGGCAGCTTATTAATACACAGCCATTCCAGCATTCTTTTGATGCTAGATGCAATACGATTAGTGTTACCATGGTATGTAATTTTCTGTCCTACTTTTAACCTTTTCGTAGTTACGAATGGCTTCTTGTGGGAAATTTATACTGAGGCTTTTTTTAAACCAATCTGTCATTGATTGGTGGGGGAGGAGGTTCAAACTACATATATTTAATATAATTATTAATATGACTAGGTTTAACTATATCATCTTTCTGCTTTCTGTTATTCTGTCTACTCTTTGCTCTCTTTTTGTTGTCTTTTTTGTACAGGTTTTTTGAATTAATTTTGAATCATTGAGCATTTCTATGATTCATTTTATCTCATTTTTTGAGTTCTTAACCAAAATCTTTGTTGTGTTATTTATGTGGTTGCCGTACAGGTTGTAAGACACATCTTTAGCGTATTACAATCAACTTTCAAGGGCTGTTGTAACACTTCACATATAGTATAAGAACACTTCACTTTTGTTTATTCTCTCCTGGCCTCTCTGTTATTCTTGAAACAAATTTAACTTCTGTGTCAGTTGTAAATTGCACAACATATAATTTTTACTGTAAATGGTAAGTTTATAATAAAAGATAGAAACACAACCACTGCTTAGTGCAGTTCCAGATTTGAAGGTGGGATAATGAAAGGAGGGAGAGAATGTGATAGTATAAACAATATGACAAAAGATTATACAGTTACTGTTCCTGGCACTCTTCATTCCTTTGTGTAATTCAGAATTCTTTCTGGCATCCTTTTTCTTTTGCCTTGAAGGATGTCACTTTATAATTTTTGTGGTGCAAAATATACAAGCTTGCTAGTGGTGAATTCTTTTCTTTTTTAAAAAGACTTATTTTATTGTTTGTAGAGATGAGAGAGAGAAAGAGAGAGAGAGAGAGAGAGAGAGAGAGAGAAGTGGAGAGGACCCAGAGCAGTTTCCATAGTTGTACATCACTAGTTGTGATATAGTTTCATTACACACAGGTGGATGTGGGGCTCTGTGGGACAGGAAACAAATCGGGAACCTCCCGCACAGGAGGCGAGAACTTTTGCTGCTGAGGCATCCCAGTAGTTACCAGTTGTACTGCAGTTCAGCACATGAAGTTTGCACGGGTCGGGGCTGGAAATCAAACCCTGGACCTCATGATTGCAAGGCAAATGCTCAACCTGCTGAGCTATCCTGGCATCCCCAAGAATTCTTTAAGGTTTTGTAAGTTTGAAAAGTGTTTATTTTGTGTTAATATTTAAATTATATTTTCTGTGGGTGAAAAAGTCTATGTTGGATTTTGGTTTGGTTTGGAGTTTTGTTTTAGTACTCTAAAAATGTTGCTCCATTGTCTTCTGTCTTCCAGTATTTTCTGTCTTGCTAACATATAGTTATAGGCAAAATCTTCTATTATCTTTATCTTTGTTTCTCTGTACTGTATATTTTTTCTTTGGTTGCTTTTAATAATTTTTTCTTTATCACTGCTCTTCAGTAATTTTATAACATGCCTTGGGGGAATTTTATTTATGTTTCTTCGCTCAGGGTTTGTTGAGCTTATTGAATCTCTGGATTGATAGTTGTCAGCAATTTTGAAAATAATGTGGCCATTATTTTTTTATTTTTTTGTTTTTCCCTATTTCTCCCTTTATTTAGAGACCCCAGTCATATGCATATTCAGCTACATAAAATTTTTCCATAGTATATCGATGCTGTGTATATTTTATTTTGAGTCTTTTCTTCCTTCTGTGTTTCAATTTTGTTTCTATTGATATATCTTGACATTTACTAATCTTTTACTTATTTATTTTTTTGAAATGTTTTCCCTTGAAAATGTTTCTTTCTTATTTTTTAGGATTTATTTTTATTGTTTTTTGACAGAGAGAGACAGACAGACAGAGAGAAGGGGAAGGGCCCAGAGCAGTCTCCATAGTTGACAGCATTAGTTTTCCATATAGTTTTTACTCCAAAGGTGGGCGCAGGGCTGCACAGGGTAGGAACTGAGCCAGGAGCCTCCTGCATAGGCCCTGGAAAGAACTGAACAAGGGGCACACCCCCGTTCAGCATATGGGCCTGCCTGGGTCGGGGCAGGGACTTGATCCTCGGGCTGGGGTTGCAGAGAGAGTGCTCAACCCACTGAGCCATCCCAGCTTCCCCATGAAAACGTTTATCTAGTCTTCATTGTGTTAGTAATATAATGATGCTTTTACACAGATGAATGGTTTCCGCTTGTTTTCCCATTTTCTTGCTGGGAGTATTGGTCTGTCACCCATCCTCTTTGATTATTATTTCCTGGTTATAAACATACCACATATTTTTCATAAAAATTAAGACAAAGAAATTATCCCTTTTTCTATCAACCTTAGATAATCATTATTAATATTTTAGTGTTTCCTTCCAGATTTTTTGGAGGTGGTTTGTTCAGTGTATACACACACACACACACATAGACACACAGTCCACTATATTTTGGCCAACAGTAAGATGTCCTATGAACTTCAAAAGCTAGAAATAAATACATATTTTTTTTTTTAAGATTTATTTTTATTGTTTTTGACAGAGAAAGAGAGAGAGAGATACAGATACAGAGAGAAGGGGGAGGGCCCAGAACAGTCTCCATAGTTGCACATCATTGGTTTTTCCACATGGTTTCATTCCACAGGTGGGCGTAGCGCTACACAGGGCAGGAACTGGGCCGGGGTCTTGCCCCATTGAGAATCGAACTGGGGGCACTCCCCAGTTCAGCATATGGGTCCACACAGGCTGGGGCCGGGATTCGATCCTCAGTCCCCGGGGCTGCAAAGTGAGCACTCAACCCACAGAGCCATCCCGGCTTCCCCAACATATTAATTTTAAGGGAGAAATTGTACCAAAAAATCCTTATTCAGTCAAGTTACTTAGCTCTACTGACAAATAAATAAATAAACAAATAAATAAATAAATAAATAAATTCATCTAAAGAAAGAATGTATAAATTCAGGAGGCCAATCATCAGTGGATGCAAACAAAAGTAGGCATTACAGAAACCATCTTTCTTCTCCAATTCCTTTTGCTCTGATCTTTTGCCCAATATGCATTTTTTTTTTTAAATAACTGATTTTCTGTGTGAAATTGCCTATAGGGAGAAATTATGCTACCAAATTATTTCTCTTTATAAATTAATTTCTTGGCAGTCCATTTTTGTGCATCTAGGTTTTTTAAATGTGGTTTATATAGATGTACATTAGAATGTGGTCCAATTGCATTGATGTAAATTGCTTCTGTCTCAGCATTACTGAGAGAGTAACGTTGTGGAAATCGGTCAGGGCGGGTATTGGCATTTCTCAGGCAATACCCAATCAATTCACATATGCCTTTCTATTCAAGTAGCAATATTCACTTAGTCAATAGCTTTTGTATTTTTTATAATTGAGATTATTTTGTACATACAATTTTGTAATCTGCTATTTTCAATTATTCATATAATGTGAAGTTTTTTTACAACTCATTAACCTCTCTAGAATAAAAATATCTTGAGAGAACAGATTGTTCAATCTTGTTCATCGCTGTATTTCATCACTAGAGCAGAAGTTGATAGATGTATCTACTCAGTAAATACTGGGAGTATAAATTAATAAATGAACTATTATTTTCTAACCAATTAATAGTATATGGTACCATGTTACCTGCAGGAATCATAGCTCATCTAACCAATTCTCTATCATAGGTCATTTAATTAATCTCCAAATGTTTTACTCTTTATCAACAATGCAGTGATGAGTGAATTTGTAGATATACAATTGGGCTTATTTTATTATTTATATAGTTCAGGTTCCTAAAAATGGTTGGGTAGATGTGTGTAGTTTCTGGAATTGTCAAATTGTTAAAGCAGCCTTTAAAAATGTTTACTTATATATCAAACTACTGAGATGGGGTAATCTATATAGCAAATTAAAAGCAAAGTCTTCATTAAATAAACAGTACACTAAGGAGGATAAGAAAATAAGACTCTAGTATATTCAGATTCCTGTACTGCAATTGGAACCAGCTAAAATATTACATTAGGCAGCCTAACTTCAAGGCTGGTCTGGACTCTGGGCTCTAGGCTACCCTTTCATGGACCTGCCTTTCATATGGTGTTAACCACCAATCACAGATGACACTGATGGAATGGCTTAACAAGTTAAATGTGACAACTTGTCAGGTAGAGGCCTCAGTGACAAATAGAAAGCTGGACGTAACCACAGCTGTGAGGAACTTTCAGCTTGATGCCTCACTGATATAATATTTTATCAAGACAACTTTCCAACCAGGCTGATCTTCTTGACCTGGTTTTGCCTGTCTTTGTCTATCAGCATATTCATTTGGCAGTGTGCTAAGGCAGTTGTAGAAAGTAAAGACAGTTTTCACTCTGCGTCTACATTGAAAATCTCTGGTTTTTGATAGTTTTTTCCTTGTGTGATTTGTTAGCCTGTTTTCTTCAGGAAAATTGTCTGTGTATACAGAGGTAGTGACTTAGGGAAACCGGTCTCAAGCTTTGACTGGCTTCCTCTGTGAGCATCACCAGGACAGCCATTAGCTTTTGATTTACTGTCTCAAGGCCCTTGGAAAATACTTGCAGCTTAATGAGTGGAAGCATGAAATTTTACTGGAGGTCTATGGTCTAGAGGTTTAACTCTCAGCTCTTTCCAAATGCAATGGTGACACATATTATTTCAGTTATCTCTTTCGTTCAAAATGTAAAGTTCTTCACTTATTTTTCATATGGAATGATTTCTCTTGTTATATAAAGATAATATTTTTAAGTATGAGAATTGCATACCGATGACTGGTGGCTTTGTGGTACACCTGAATAAATTTGAGCTTACAGGTCATACCATATGCTAGCAGGGCTGGCCTCCCAGGTATTCATTTACATTTATGGCATTCTTCCAGTCACAACTGCCTACAGTTAATGGCTTTTTGAGCAAACTGGCTGTATAATTCTATATCCCAGACTTAGTCTATCCCTGTGAAGGCTTGTCCAGGTGTGCAGTTTTTTTCTTACTCTTCTTTCTCCAGCTCTTTTACTTCTAAGCCAGCATCCACATACTCCAAGTTGCTGACTCAAGCAAAGAGTAGGGAGATATTGTTGTCCAGTAGAAACAACATTACATGGCTACATGTCTTATGTAGCTTTTGTTCAGTTTTCACTCACGTGATAAATATTTATTGAGCATCTGCAGTTTTTCAGGCACTGAACTCTGCTGATAAAGATTGAACAGGCAAGTCTTTTTTCTGGCTCTTTTAATAGGGGAATAAAATAACTACATTATCATAAGCTCAATGTGTGATAATTTCTACAAAGACAGTTCAAGTGATGGGATGAAAATTTAGGAAGACTATGGCGTCCTCATATAGGCTAGTCAGTAAAGGCCTCTCAGAGGAACGAAGACCTGGATGATGAAAAGAGGAAGCCCTCTGAGTCCCTAGGGGCTGAGTGTTCAGATAGCGCTCACAAAGGCCTCAGGTGAGAACTTACTAGCCTGGTATGTGTAAGGGGTAGGTGGAAGTATTTTGGAGAGTAACTTTTGGTTTTGATATAATTCTAAATATAAGAAAATTTGCAAGAGGAATAAATACAAATGGCACCTATATACCCTTTTCCCAGAATCATAAATAGCATTCTGGGGAAGCCGGATGGCTCAGTGGGTTAAGCGCTCACATTGCAGTTCTGGGTACCGAGGATCAAATCTCAGCCCCGGCCTGTGCAGACCCATATGCTGAACTGGGAAGTACCCCCAGTTCAATTCTCACTGGGGTAAGACCCTGGCCCAATTCCTGCCCTGTGCAGCCCCCCCACCCACCTGTGGAATGAAACTGTGTGGAAAAACCAATGATGTGCAACTATGGAGACTATTCAGGGCCCTCCCCCTTCTCTCTGTATCTCTCTCTCTCTCTCTCTCTCTCTCTCTCTCTCTCTCTGTCAAAAACAATAAAAATAAATCTTTAAAGAAAAAATAGTTAGCATTCTCCTGCATTTACTTTATCATTTCATATATCTCTCTCCATCCATCAACACACACACACATGCGTGCATGTACAAACACACACACATACATATGCTCATATGTATGTTGCACATATAAATTTTTACTAAATCATCTGAGAGTAAAGTTTAGACATCATGCCCCTTATCCCTAAATACTTTGGTGTGTTTCCTTAGAACAAGAACGTTCTCTTATATAAATGCATTAACAATTATCAAAACCAGGAAATTACATTTAAATTAATACAATACTATCTTATAATGCACAGTCTATATTCAAATTTTTCCAATTGTCCTGAAAATTCTTTTATAGCTATTTTTCCCCTAGGTCCAGGATCCAGTCCAGGATCATGCATTAGATTTGATTGTCATGTCTCTTTTGTCTCGTTTAGTTGGGAATTATTCCTTAGCCTTCCTTTCTGTTTCTTTATCTTAACATTTTATAGACTACGGAAATTACACTGTAGAACAAAACTCAACCTGAATTTAATTTTTCCTCATGATTAGATTCAGGTTATCCATCTTCAGCTAAAATAGCACAAAAATTATATGTCCTCAGTGTATCATATCAGGATAATACTAATTTATTCTAATATTGGTAATTTTAATTTTCATCTCCTGGTTAAGAAAGTATCTAATAGATTTATCCACCACAGAATTACTCTATATTCCATTAGTAATTAATGAATTTATGGGAAAATACCTAGATATGAACTAAATATCTTGTTTCACATTAAACCTTTACCCACTAGTTTTAGTACCCTTTGATATTTCTTACATAACTATTGTGGTTGCAAAATTGTGATTTTCTGCCTCTATCATGTCTACTACATTTATGAGTCAGCATTCTCCCAAAAGAGCTTTTATTTCTTCCATTTAAAATTACTTATGTAGTTATTTATTTATTCATTTCCTTATATCACTATGGAATCATTGATTTTCATTTATTTAAATAAGTTTTAATCTGTTACTCTCATTATTTACTTAGTCCTGTATATACCCGTATTTTCCAGCGTATAAGAAGACCGGGCGTATAAGACGACCCCCTAATTTTACAGTTAAAACACAGGTTTAGGCCTATATTCGCTGTATAAGACTACCCCCCACTTCCGAGGCTGTAGTCTTATACAGCGAATATAGGCCTAAACCTATGTTTTAACTGTAAAATTAGGGGGTCGTCTTATACGCCCTGTCGTCTTATACGCCGGAAAATACGGTAGTCCATGGGAGCCCCTTCAGTTAGACTCCTGTGTCATTTTGATTTGTCCCAAACCTTCTTTAAGTGTTTCCTTACTTTCTGAAATAAGATGCTCTCACCTTGTATCTTTCCTGCCCCAATTCTGAAGTCAGCCATTTTTTAAGGAGCCTTGGTTTCTTCCAGTGGAAAATGGTATTTAAAAACAGTGAGAAATCACAGGCATTTGGTATTTTGTCAAGGCAAGTACTTTGGAAAATATTTGGAAGTCCTATTTCACAGTTACATTTAAAAAACATTTTATTTTGTTAAATTTATTGGGGTGACATTGGTTGGTAAAAATTACATAGGTTACAGTTGTACAATTCTACATTACATCATCTATGTATTACATTTTATGCTCACCTCCTAGAGTCAGTTCTCTTTCTATACCCATATATTCGACTCCCCCACCATCTCTCCCCTTACCCATAGGTAACCACTATACTATTGACGGTGCTCATGAGTTTTTGTTTTTTTTTGTTACTTTCAGAATTACCATATGATCTAGCAATCTCTCTTCTGGGTATCTACTCAAAAATTTGAAAACCTTATTCTGCAAAGATATCAATGGTCAGTAGACATGAGCTGCTAATATTTTTAATTCGCTGGTATAATGTAAAGGGCAGGACTTATTCCAAAGATTTTATTTTTTAATCTTTCATTTTTGTAGTTTTAAGATCAAACTCAATGTTACGTCTTTTGAAGCTTTCTGTACCTTTTGACATTGAGACTTCAACCGGATAATAGGTCAAAGAATAAAAGCTTCGTGCAAATAAGAGTTAGTCCATGTATTCTAAAGAGAGTTCTACCTTTTCTATTATCAGGGGGCAAGAACTGCTACTGATGCAGCCGAGACTAGCAGAACATTGATGTTTCCAAGGCAGTAGCACAAAATGCCATCTCCAATATCCATACTTGCTATTGAGTACTATACAAATAAAATAATAAAGTTGGAAAAGAAATGTATTTAGATCAATTTCTACAAATATTATCAAGTGGTCTTGTCTCTTCAAAGGTGTCTGAATATTGTCCCAAACAATTAATTATTTCCTTCACAGAGACATTTATTTTGGTTTGACGCAATACATAAAGCTGTAAGTAAGGGAGGAAAGACAACACAGAAGAATATAACTGTAATGTTTCACATTAGATGCAATTCTACACAAGTCAGTTTAGCAAATATTTATTTGGAGTGTTTTTATAAATAAGACTTCTAGCCTGACTAGAACAATAAGTTCATGCTTCTAGCCCCAGAGTTTTCCATTTCTCCTAACTGCTCCAAACAGTAAAAGTGATATAAAAATAGTTTTTAAAATTAAAAATTTATAGTCATACTAAAACACACACACAAGGAAAATATATCCATATATCAAAATCATCAAAGAAATGGAAGGGAGGAAGGGAAGCTCAGCATGAAAGAGACTTCCATGAATTCAGGAAACAAAAGCACCCCACATACGTTAAGTTTGGGAGTCCTAGCCGGGCTCTGCTCTCGTTTCAGTCAGGTCTGTATCTCTCCTTAAAGGGGATAAAGACAGCTACTATTAATGCTGCAGAGGCCTATGGCTTGTATCAGGCTGCATACCGTAACTGGAACTCAGGAGGATGCAGACACAACCTCTAAACTAGGAATGGAGCTAAATTTCCTGGTGGCTCATTAATCTGTAATATCCCTGCATCACTAAAGGAAGGGAGAGCCACAAAGCCAACTGATGACCTTGTTTTACAGGAGAATACCAAAACACAGGGACAACCTGAAGAAGATGCTTGTAAAACTAACAGACAAAAAACGGTTCGGCAAAGATAGAGGAGGAAAACAAGTGAGGGTGAAGAAGATAAAGAGAAAAAATATTGACAGAAAATTAGCCTGCAACCAAAATTTCCACAAATAAATACTTTCAACATTCAACAGTTGAAAGATGAATTAAAGATGAAATTAAAATAGAAAAGTAATTATAATATACATAGGATCTCGAAAGATATAATTGATGGGAAAACTTCCTTTATTTATAAGATATGATAAACATTGACAGAAAAACACAATTCCCATCCTCAAGGAGCTTCTGATAAAAATTCTCTCTCTCCCTCTCATAGTTATAGTATATTTAGCATCATAAGCTATGTCACCTTATCAAATCAACATACACACAAATTTTAGAATGCATTATAATTATATCATTTATTATTATCTAACTGTGGCATTTGCAGGTATATTTATAAAAAGATGGAATAATTCCTTCTAATCTACAGAATTTTTTCCATCATAATATCTTATTTGCATTCCATTTTAATTTATAGCTCCTAAATTATTCCTTAGGGAACGTTTTTCTCTAAGCATAATGCATTTGAAATTAATTTATGTTGTTGTGTGTATTAGTATCCATTCCTTTATATTGAAGATATTTTATTGCATGGGTATATGAGTACCACCTTTTTGTCCATATATCAGTTCGTGAACATTTTGTTCCTGATTTTTGTTTGTTTTTGGTGACTGAACATAGTCATTAAAGATTCATATAAAGGTTTTTGGATTTACATATATTTATATTTAACCTGGGTAAATACCTATGGGTGAGATCTAGATTTTATGTTAAAAGTTTGTTTAGCTTTATGAAGCACAGCTGCACCATTTTTCAAAGTGGCTGTACTATTTTGCCTTCCCCTCAGGAACATACTCATATGAATGCTCTAGTTGTCAGCATTTGGTATTGTCAATTTTTTGTTGTTGTTGTTGTTGATGTTTTTTCAATGTAGTCCGTATAAGTATGCAGTAGTATCTCACTGTGGTTTTAAATCTTTTCATAATGACTGATGATGTAGAGCAAATTTCTATGTACCTATTTAGCATCCACGTATCTTCCTTTGAAAAATTCTTTGTCCACATTTTATTGTTTTGTTTTCATTAATGAAATTTAAGAATCTAAAAAAAAATAGTGAATATAAGCCCTTCAAAAGATACTTAGGGGAGGTGGGAGTGGGCATCAGATACATGGTGGTGGAGGGGGACCTGATTCTGGGAGGTGGGCACATAATGCGACGCATGGGTGATGTGTTGTGGACTTGTACATCTGGAAACTACCTAATTGTTACCAACCAATGTCACCCCATTAAATTTAACAATAAAATATAATAATATATATATATAAAAAGATACTTGGTTTGCAACTATTTTCTTCCCACTTGCATATCTTTACATTCTCTAAGCAGTATATTTCACAAGGGAAAGTTTTTAATTTTGATAATGTCTAATTTATGATTTTAAAAATTGAATGGCTCATGCTTTTTGTATAATAGTAACTAAAAAACCTTGCATAACTGACAAAGAATTTTCTCCTATTTTCTCACAAAAGTTGTATAATTCTAATTTTATATTTGTTCCTGGTCCATTATGGATAAATTTCTGTATCATGCAAAGTTTTTGTCAGGTTTTTGTTTATTTGTTTTTGTTTTTGCATATGAAATTCCAGATGTCTCAACACCATTATGAGACCATCCTTTACCCATTCCAATGGCAGTTCCAGCTCTGTCAAAATACAGTTGATTGTGTCTATATGGGTGTACCTCTTTCCATGGATCTATTTGTCTATATAGTTGATTGTGTCTATATGGGTGTCCTCTTTTCATTGATCTATTTGTCTATATAGTTGATTGTGTCTATATGGGTGTACCTCTTTCCATGGATCTATTTGTCTACCCTGATGCCAATACCACACTCTCTCCTTTACTATATATAGCTCTATAATAAGTCTGGATACCAGGTAGTATTCTTTTTTTTTTTTTTTTTAATTACTTTTGCTTTTCTGTGTAAATTTTATAATCAATTGATCTATGGCTAGATATAAATTCTCCTGAGATATAATTGTGACTACACAGCATCTCTGAGTCAATTTGAAGAATATTGACATCTTCACAATATTGACTTCAATTAATAAACGCTGAATCTCTTGCCTTTTTGTTTAGATCTTTTCTGGTTTCTTTTATTAGAGTTTTCAAATTTTCTGTGTAAGATGCTGTACATATTTTGTTGGATTTATACCTATTTCATTTTTTTGTTGCTATTATAAAATCTTTTATTTGGGTTTCTAATTATTCATTGATAGTATAGAGAAGGACAATTGATTTTTGTATATTAGCCTTTTAATATGTAACCTTGCTAATCTTACTTATAGTATCTGTTCTGTAGATTTCATAGGATTTTTAGCTGATAATTATATCAGCTGCATCTAAAGACAATTTTATTTTTCCTTTTTTAATCTGTATGCCTTTTGAATTTCCCCTTTAAAAATAAAAATTGATTGCACCGGTTAGGACCCTGTTGTTCAATGTTGAATAGGAATGGAGAGAACAAGTATCCTTGCTTTGTTTCTGATCTTAGAAGCAAAGCATTCAGCTTTCACCATTATGTAGAATGTAAGCTATAGGTTTTCATAGATGCCCTTTATCAGGTTGAAGAAGTTCCCTTCTATTTCTAGATTTCAAAGAGTTTTTATTATGAACGAATATTGAATTTTGTTAAATACTTTTCTTCATCTATTAAAATAATCATATGAAGGCTTTCCTTCTTTAGACTAGTGATATGGTAATTATAGTGATTTCTTTCTCAATACCAAAGTGGCATTCCTCATAATTTATTGTTCTTTTTCTATACAGTTAAATTTGATTTGCTATTATTTTGCTCAAAAATTTATATCCAGGTTTATGAAGAATTCTATCACTAATTTTTTCTTGTAACACCTATTTCTGGTTTTAGTATCAGAGCAATGCTAGTCTCATAATATGAACTGGGAAATATTACTATCATGAAGTTTCTATGGTATTGGCATTTCTTCCTTAAAGATTTGGGAGAATTCGTGAATCAATTGAGCTTGGTAGTTTCTTTCTTGCAAGGATTTTAACTATTAATTCAAGTCCTTTATAGATAATAGAGTATTTATATTATACACTTTTCCTCTTTAATAAACTTGGATAGTTTTTGATTCTCAAGAAATTTGCCCTTGCATCTAAGTTGTTAAATTTATTGACATTAGATTGTTTGCAATGTTCTATTATCTTTTAGTGTTTGTATGATCTGTAATAATGTTTTCTTTTTATTCTGATATTGGCAATCTGCATGTTTTGTTTTGTTTTTGTTTTGTTCTTTGCTTAGTAAGTCTGGTTAGCGGTTTATCCATTTTATTGATCTTTGCAAAGAACAAGCATTTGGTTTCTATTGTATTTTCCACTTTCAATTTCATTGATTATTGTGCCTGTTTTTATTATACTGCCTTCTACATCTTAGGATTTAATTTGCTTTTCTTTTACCACTTTGTTTCTTTTCTTTTGTCTTTCTTTTTTTGAAGATTTATTGTGTTTTGACAGAAAGACAGAGACAGAGACAGAGAGAAGGGTGAGGGCCCAAAGCAGTCTGCATAGCCATATATCATTATTTTTGACATAAAGGGTGTCCCAAAATTCACGCAAGATTTGAATTTTGCATCATTTGTGCAGTAAAGTGTTGCCAACAACAACAAAAAAGACAGCATGACAGCTGACAGTTCAGGTTTATTAAAATGGAGCGCTACATGAAAGAACAATGTGTTTTCATTGTTGAGCAATGAAAATTTATAATTTTTAATTATAAACCTGTGTTTTCTATCAAAATTACTTCTTGCGTGAATTTTGGGACACTCTTTAATTTCATTCCACACAGGTGGTTGTGGGGCCACCCAAGGCGGAATGGAATCAGGGGCCTCCCACATGGGAAGCATGCCCCAGTTCAACATATGGGTCTACATGGGCCAGGCTGGGACGGGACTTGATCCCCAGACCTTGCAGCTGCAAAGCAAGCACTCAACATGTTGAGCCATCCTCTTTTACCAGTTTCTTAAAGTAGATTTGATCAGCAAGTTGAGATTTTTTTTTTTCTAATATAAACATTTAATGGACCATATAAATTTCCTCGTAAACACTGCTTTAACTGTATTCCACAAGTTTTCTTTTTCTTTTCTTCCCATTTAAAATATTTTCTAATTGCCCATGTGACTTCCTTTTAGATTCATGGATTATGTAGAGGTGTGTAGCTTGATTCCAAGCATTTGGGGATTTTCCAGTAATTCTCCTATTACCGTTAGCTAAGTTAAGATTTTTTTATAGTCTTAGAATACACTTTTATGATTTTCATTATTTTAAATGTCTTATAATTTGATTTATGGCTTAGAATACTATCTGTATTGGTGAATATAGACAGTATTCTGAGCCATAATTTGTATTTTTCTATTTTTAGTTGGAATGTTCTATAATGTTAATTACATAAAGTTGATTGATAATGTTGTTTCAGATTTTGATATCCGTATTGATTTTCTGTCTACATGTTATATTAATTGCTGAGAGAATTGTTGAGTTATCCAAGGATTATGGATACTTCAAATCCAAATCATAGGTTTGTTTATTTCTCTTTTCAGTTTAATTATTTTTGCTTCATGTATTTTCAATTAGTTTTTAGGTCCACATACATTTAGGATTGTTTTTTATTCTTAGTAAATTAATTTTGTCCATCATTGTGTAATGTCTTCTTTTTTTAGCACTGGTAATAGTCCTTGTTCTGAAGTCTATCTCATACTGCCTAACATGTTTATGTTTTATAACATTGGCCTTTATTTCTTATCTTATGAATTTAAAGCTGAGACTTATTTGTTTGTTATATAGTGGACTAGTGAAAGAACCAAGTAAGCCAACTAAGATGACTCAGGTGAACAAATCAAGGCTTAGTGAGTTCAAAGATAATAGAGGCTTAGAAGTGAGACTGTTTTACACCCAGCTAGTTAGTGGCAGAGCCAGGACTAAGACCCTGACACTGGGTAATTTCTAGTTCCAAACTGAAAACGTGTCAGCCAGTGAATTATGTCTTAATGGATACCTTGATATCTAATAGTTCTAAAGTTGTACAGCAGAGATGAAAGTCAAGTATCTTCTATATAAGCTCTTAGAACAGGGAATCCACTTCTCTTTGGTAATAAATTATGGGGAACAGCTCATTGTGTTGCAGGGAATGAACCAAAAGAAGTTGTCAAGTTATGTTCCACATGCTAAGATGAAATTGTTGACAAGACACAGCCATGATCTCATGACATCAACGAAACAAGCACTATTTGATAGCAATGTGATCCTCAAAGTCAGCTCCAGTTTCTGGTACAGTGGTTCCAGTTCTGTGATTTAGTTATCACTTTTTGGTTTTCCAAGTGCCTCATTAACAATCTGTCTGTCAAACACCTCCCACATTGAAAAGAATACATGCATATGCCTTCAGGCACAATGCTTTCCATTATATTTGGAACTGAATACTGCCCTTTAGCACCTTTGAAGGAGAAATTATGAATGACAAGCACAGCTGGTGTTAAGTCATTAGTAGATTGCTCTTTGTTCTTCCAATGATGTTTTTCCTCCTATACTGATACAGAAAATAAAAACACTAGGCAATGTATTGGGAAGTTACTTTGTTGAATTATCTTCTTATCCTCTATGCTATCTTCCATTTCCTCTTATCCATATTGCTATAGAAATCTTCGAATTGTTAATAGGTGTCCCTTTTTAGATAGATTTTCAGAATCTGCTTAGAGAAGGTTTGATGGAATCTATTTTCGGTCTCAGTAGGAGAATCCTAATTTGCATCTCTTCATGGATTGTCGTGGCCTAAATTGATCTACACTGACCTGGTTCATTTTAAATCAATTCGAGGTTATTCCATGTGCACACAGAACAAACTACTGACTGTACTTCAGATGCTGCAAAATCAATCCCAAGGAAATGTAAGCAATCTGGATGGGTTCTTCAAATAAAATTGTACTGTATTGCACTGTTCAAAATTGAGAGGGGCACTGAGGTGAAACTAAAAAGCTCCAAGAGTTTAACTAATCAACTAGTCAAAAACTGTCATTTGTCTGTGCCCCAAAATACATTTTGATCTACCTAAAATTTTTTGCTTAATCCATCATCTGAAGTGACTGTTATACAATCAGTTCAAGTAGCAATTTAGTACATTTCTTTTAAGCGTATGTAATATTTTTGTGGCAAGATGGACCGTTATCCTACTATAATTGTAATAGGTTATTTCTTTTTTCATAATTTAAAATCATTTTTATTTTTTATTATTTATTTTTATTATTATTAGTTTCAGGTATACAAAACAACATAATGATTAGAAATTTACACAGCTCACAAAGTGATAATTTCAACAAGTCTACTACCCTCTGACATTGTACATAGCTATTATGCCTTTGATTGTATTGCTTATACTTACTTTATGTTCTATGGCCGTGTATGTATGCGTGAGTTTGTTTGTATGTATGTATGTTATAAATTTCCTTGTAAATAAATTTAATTATTTCCTTGTAGTATATATTTAATTATAGTTGACATTTAATATTCAGTATTGTTTTATATTAGTTTCAGATATACAGCATTCTGGTTAGGCATTTATGTAATTTATTAAGTGATTTTCCCCCACCCCCTCAATAAGTTTAGTAACCAGATGACACTATACATAGTTTACAATATAATTGACTATATTCCCCATACTGTATTTCATATCCTCATGACTATTTTATAACTAAGAATTTGTACTTCCTAATTTCTTCACCTTTCTCACCCATTCCCCAACTCCATCCCATCTAGCAATCATCAGTTTTTATCTATGAGGCTATTTTAGTTTTATTTGTTTATTTTGTTTATTAGATTCCACATATAAATGAGATCATATGATAGTTTTTCACTGTCTGACTTATTTTACTTAGCAAAAAACCCTTTAGGTCCACCCATGTTGTCACAAATGGTAAGATCTCATTCTTTTTATACTTTATGAAGTATTTATGGCTGGATTTTTTCCCAGAAAGCCCTCATGTATCTTTTTGAATTAGTGTTTTGGATTTCTTTGTGTAAATACTCAGGAGTAGAATTGCTGGGTCACAAAGTATTTCTCTTTTTACTTTTTCGAGGCATATCCATACTCTTTTCCACAGTAGCAATACCAATTTACAGTCTCACCAACAGTGCACAAGGGTTCCCTTTTCTCCACATCCTCACCAACACTTGTTGTTTGTTGATTTATCGATGATGGCCGTTCTGACAGGTGTGAGGTGATATCTCTTTGTGGTTTTTATTTGCATTTCTCTAATGATTAGTGACAAGCATTTCTTCACATGTCTATTGGCCATCTGTATGTCCTCTTTGAAGAAATGTCTATTCAGGTCCTCTGTTCAATTTTTAATTGAAATGTGTGTATGTGTGTGTTGAGTTGTATGAGCTTTTTATAGATTTTGGATATTAACCCTTTATCATATATCTCATTGGAAAATATCTTCTCCCATTCAGTAGGGTGTCTTTTTGAAAACAAAAAGTTGATAGTTTTCTTTGCTGTGAAAAAACTTTTTAGTTTAATGTAGTCCCATTTGTTTATTTTTTTCTTTTTTCCCCCTTGACCAAGGAGATAGATCAGTGAAAATATTACTAGAGATAATGTCTGAGAATTTACTTTTTATATTTTCTTCTAGGAGTTTTATAGTTTTGGGTCTTACATTTAAGTATTTAATCTATTTTGAGTTTATTCTTATATAAGAAGGTGGTCCAGTTTCATGTTTTTTTTTTTTCATTTATCTGTCCTGTTTTCCCAGAACCATCTTTTGAATAGACTGACTTTACCTGAATGTAAATTATTGTTTTCTTTGACATAGATTAACTGACCATATAAACATGGATTTATTTCTGGGCTCTCTATTCTGTTCCATTGATCTGTTTGTTTTTATGCTAATATCATACTGATTTGTTTGGGTCTTATACTATAATTTGATACCAGGTAGGGTAATACCTCCAGCTGTGTTCTTTTTCAGGTTTGTCATAATTATTTGGGGCCTTTTATGGTTCCATATAAATTTTAAGGTTACTTGTTCTAGTTCTGTAAAAAATGTCATTGGTATTTTGATAGGGATTGCATTGAAGCTATGGATTGCTCTGGGTAATATGGCCATTTTAATTATATATTAATTCTTTATATCCATGAACATGATATATATTTCCATTTATTTGTACCTTTAATTTCTTTCTTCAATGTCTTATACTTATCTGAGTATAGGTCTTTAACTTTCTTGGTTAAATTTATTCCTAGGATTTTGGTTTTGCTTTTTGTTTTTGATGTAATTGTAAATGGGATTGTTTTCTTAATTTCTCTTTCTGATGTTCATATTTGATGTATAAAAATGCAACCAATTTCTAAATATTAACTTTGTATTCTGCTACTCTACTAAAATTGTTTATAAATATTATTTTTCAAGGTCAAGTTTCTGCAGTCAGGTTTATTTTAGAAGTTAGGTGTTAAAAAAATAGCAATCTAAACTGAATAAGGGTTTATGATAGTTTACTTTGCTAGAACATACTACTATTTAGCCTGAGTTAACAAACTAAACAGTAGTTGAAACTTCTCTCAGTACTTTTTTTTTTAATATATTTTTATTTATTTTTACTTTTTGACAGAGAGAGAGAGAGAGAGATACAGAGACAGAGAGAGAACTGAACTGGGGGAGCTCCCAGTTCAGCATATGGTTCCGCACGGGCCGGGGCCGGGATTCGATCCCTGGTCCCCGGCGCTGCAAAGTGAGCACTCAACCCACTGAGCCATCCCGGCTTCCCCTTCTCTCAGTATTTTAGCACTTGCTTATAGACAAATTTTTTTTTAAGTAAACTGCTGAACTATAAGAAGATAATTCAATATTTTCTATTTTATTTAGAAGAATATCCCATACTTGGAAACTATTACATTATTGAGCTTCTAAAATACAAAAATGTGATAAATGTGTTTTATA